>JAVQJF010097984.1:0-16332 GCA_036023855.1 Gadopsis marmoratus | reverse complement strand
CGGGGGGAATTTTCCTTGGCGTGCATATGTCTCGGTAAACGTTAATAACCGCCAAAAAATCTATTTTGCCCCCCCCCCCCCCCCCCATCAGACCTTGTAGGCAGATCCTTTTATGTCTTCAGATAACAAAGATCTGATCTTTGCTGCTTTGGAAGACATGGATTATGCAGGCGGACGAAAAATGGGGGAAAACGTCCTGGGATCAAGCAAACAGAATGAGAGGAGGAAGAGGGAGGGAATTAGGGAATGAGAGGAGGAAGAGGCAGAGAATGAGGGAATGAGAGGAGGAAGAGGGGAGATGTTGTATAAAGTGTGTAATAAGCTGCAGCTGAGCAGCGAAGGTCTCACAGGAACCAGAGCAGGAACAGAGTGTGGATCCACATCGTGCACTTTAAAGGATGACGTTTGAGTCTTTTTCTTGTGGACGTGTTAAAACTGTGTGTGTGTGTGTGTGATATCCCTCTGAGCAGCATTTTCTAAGACAGTTTTATGTGTTTTGTAGAGGTATTGGTGAGTGTATATATATATATATATATATATCTGTGGGTACACTTGCCTGTAGACTCTAAATGACTGTGTGTGTGACATGTTTCAATAAGGACCATGTAATATACAGTTGTGTGTGTGTTGGATTAATATGTGCAGAGGGTGAAAACTGTGTGTAGTTCAGGATTTGCCTTTTGAATAATGCAGCAGTGTGTTTGGCAAACATATTAGCTATTCAATCATGTGCTGCAATATGCTTTTTTTTTCATAATCATACTCACTTAAGGATCCTCAGTTTGCAGTGATTTTGTTTATGCCTTGGGTCAGTCAGCCTGTCTGTCTGTCTTAATAGCACACAGACAGGCTGTTGTCTCACTCTCGCTATATAAAACCAAGGCGAACCAACCGATCAGCCATCTCTCATCTGTGTGCCTCTCTGTCTTCCTCTGCTTCTTCACCTGTCTTTTTGTTTTGCATCAGATGGTTTCCCATTTTTTATCCCTCTGCCAAAGCTGCACTTCTTATCGCCCTGAGTCGAGCCTTCCAGGCAAACGTACCTGCCTTCCTGTATAGGTTTCTAAGACTCGATCTTTTTCCACAATGTTTGCACTGAAACAGGCAGTTTAAACAACACATTCTTATTTACATGTATTGTGTGCAATACAGTGTCCCCAAACTGATGCAAAGCTGCGTCAAAGCCAATTCATTTTCAGTGTTGAGGCCTGTCCTGCAGCCATCTTCATGCTGACGTACTCAAAATGTACACGAACCCACTCACTGTTTTAACCACCTTGTTCTTGTCTACGGTGTTGATACTGAACATCTAATAGTCTTTCCACAGAATCCTTTTTTCACTGCGAATGACACTCGACTCTACTGGCCCTTTAGAAAAGAAGATAATAAAACAAAAGAGGTGGAATAACTTAACAACAAATTAAAGCAAATATCACGTAAGCTTGAAAGGAAATGGCGTTCAACCAGTCTGGAGGAATCATGCTCAGTCGGGAATGAAAGTCTTAAAATGTACAGGAAGGCCCCCCATAATGCCAGAGCAGCCTATTACTCATCAGTAATAGAGGAAAATAAGAACAACCCCAGGTTTCTGTTCAGCAGCCAGGCTGACAGAGAGTCAGAGCTCTACTGAGCCATGGAGTCCCTCAAGGTTCTGTGCTTGGACCAATTCTGTTCACCTTATATATGCTTCATATCAGTCTACAGTGATGCTAGCAGCTCTGTGAGGCTGTACAGCGATGCTTTGAGCTACATACTAACATCAACATGCTAACATGCTCACTATGACAATGCTAACATGTTCATTCAATTCAATTCAATTGTATATTAAAAGTTTATTTATATAGCTCTATATCATAACAGAGTTATCTCATAGCACTTGTGTGTAACATGTATAATATTTACCATGTTCATCGTCTTTTTTCAGCATGTTAGCATGCTAATATTTGCTAATTAGCAATAATTCTGACCTGACGATGGCACTGGATGAAAAGTCAGCTACAACATTGACATATTGAAACTAAAATCCTTTATTAAACTTTAGATATTTTCCTCATTAGACGTCAGTTCAAGGCCCAGATCTACAAGCTGCTGAAATATTAACTGACTCACATCCGTGTTTAGGTTGCTCAAATGTACAGATTTGGGTCAGTCAGTTTGTTCATATTTCTGTGTTGCAGCCTCCTCTCTCCACAGTCTCCAAATATTTTCATTCCTGTTCGTCCTGCTGTGTAGCTGATGTTTCCCGGCATCATCCTCCCACTCACGTGATGCTTCAAACAGAATTGAACAGCATGATTTGCGTACTCTTCCCCAAGTCCATGTAGAGGCGGCTGCATCGGGAGAGATGTTCGCTGAAAAGAAGTTCTGTGAGGTTACACAGCCAGAGGCAGGGTAGCATGAGGAGAGGAGACTTCTAGCTCTGCTGTTAGTGTAGGTTAGGTGTTACTGTATGTAGTTCTAGTCCTGCTTCCGTCGAGGTGTGTTCTCTTTTTACGTAGATTCTTTCTACTATGACAAGGACAAAGAGTCTCACAATCTTTTCATTGTAGGGATCTTGCTCCTAGGTGGTGGTGGAAGCAGGCCTCTGGATGACATGACAGCTCCTCAAAACTGAAGCCAAAACATCATCAACTGTGAGTGCGCTGTGATTGGCTCGGGCGGGACCTCGATACGGATCACTACTGCTGCAGACTCCGGCTCCAACTGAAGATGGCAGCTCCTGTATCCGCGGCGCTTTGGCTTCATTTTTGTACGGTAGGAGGAAGAGGAGGCGCGTCGGCCATCTTTATATACACTCTGGTGATGATGTATAGATCCCTGTCTGTGGTTTTTCTGTGCTGTTGTCGGTCCATCTGGCTCATGTTTCCACTGCTAGAAAGAAAAGGGAGGCAGCATTGTGATTATCAGCTTTTCTTTCTTTATGGCAGCAAACGTCCATTTCTCCCGTAGTCAGTTTCTCGCTGCTAAGTAGTTCTAGTGTTACAGTAAACCCATTAAGTACTCTGAGAATGTGACAGCTTTTTACAAGGTTCACACTGTTCATTCCCCTCAGCCTCCTTTTCTTTCCACAGACCTGTTTTGTATTAGTCACACATCAGAGTAGAACCTCAATTAGGAGATTTGGTGTTTTGCATTATGCTCATGTTGACATGGTCCTTCACTCATCCAGAACAAGGCAGGATTCGCATTTTCCACTTGAAATTCACCCCAACTTAGTTAAAGCGGTGAAGTAGCTTTCAGGGGAAAAAAAGGATTTTCACTTTGGTTGGATTTGCATTAATTTAAGGAAAGATTAGTGGAGCTGACACACAGACCATATGAGTAAAACTGTACTGCAAGCAAATGAACAAATAATGGACTACACTTCCGGTTCTGTGTGCAGACTTTGTGCAAGCCTGAACCTTCAGCTGTAGCCTGACCCAGAGCCTCCATCAACCCAACTCTGTCCTCAAGCCTCTCACACATAAACATGAGCAGAGCTAATCGTAGCCCTCAACAGAAATGTGTTAGCCAGCGTCTCTCTGATAAACTGCGGACTCATCACACGATGACAGGAAGCCACTTCACAAATTACAGACCAATTCTGCCGAGCTGTGTGTTTGTGTGTAAAACAACACAACAGAAATGGCGTCTTAACCAATGAATGACTGGAGATAATAGCTAACAGTGATTGTACGCTTGGCCTGTACGAAGGTTAGGTTCTGAACACCAAAGCAGGGCTGAACCTGACCTGAATATGTCACGATAATGAGGGATCACTGCACTCACACTTATTTATCTGGTGCACGCTCACCATCAAAGCCAGCCAAGCAGAGGCAGACTGTTTCAAACTGCTTTCGAACTATTTACAAAGTGTTAGGTTGACGCTTGTGGAGAACCCAAGAGCAGACTGAGGTTCAGAAGTAACAGGGTTTATTTTAGACGAGGCGCAGGTAAGATAATGATTCGAGTCAGGCAGATCCGAGAGCCAGCTGGAGCAGAGAGATACTGCGGCGTCTGGATGTCGGCTGTTGATCCGAGTGGATACGAGAGGATACGATTAACCTGCAGAACACACACAAGATGGAGATCCACAGAAGCAGAAAGGTCACACTAGAGAAGGCTTAATACGTATTCTACCACGAGGGGAGGTACAAGTGACTGGAGAACCAGAGTGGAAACACTGGAGACTGGTGACGTAGGTGGGAGGCAGATGTGTGCTGGGACACAACAACAACAACAACAACAACAGGACAAAACCTCAAAGCAGAAGAAGAACGAGCCTCGCTGGACGATGCCAGTCCAACCTCTTCCAGGTGAAGAAACAATTCAATGAATAAACGAGGAGGAAAGAATGTTAAGAACAATGATGCATCTAAAGAATACGAAGCAGCCAACGGGCAGCAAGGAAACGACAGTAGCAGCCGCTTCTTCACTTGTCTTTTAGCTCTGTGTGTGATGTCGTCACCACATGTTCACCACAAGGAACACGAGAGCTTTGCGAGCAACATACATGGACGTCTGGTGTCGGCCCAACGAATACAGGCAGCTTAGTGCTCAGTGGCTGGAGGAAGAGTCCAGGTTTACAGATATCCATCACTTTCAAGAACATGTGTGGATGCTGGAAATCTGTGCCATTTGTCTTCTATATATTCTCGTCTTAATTGTATCCCATCATTGCAGTGAGAACTGACCGGCCTGTGATCGGTTGGTTTGGCTGTTCCACATCATTCTACAGTATATTTGGTAGTCCCATCACAGAACACACACACTGGGATTATACATATTAATATACATATGACGTGACCGGGGCTGATGGTGAAGTGTGCTGTAAAGCCTGCGGTGGACCAAAAATAAAGAACGTGACAAAAACCAACCCTCGACTCCTCGGTGTGATTAATAGCTGTAATACACTAAATCCTCATGTGTCCACAGCTGTACGTGACTCACACACACTCCACCACGACCAGAAGCATGAGGGCACAGCTCGGAGGCAGAACTTCACATATAATACTGCATGAACAGCCACTGCAAACCGCTCGGAAACACACAACCAAAGACAGAGTACGCCAACGCTGTCTTCCAGCTGCTGGGAAAGAAATGCTCCTTGTTTGTTCTCCTCAAGTACAAACTGCACATACAGACAAATGTGTGCGTGTGCACATATTGGCGTTAAGCATATTTACCTAGAAGATCCACTTCAATAGTAAATATGTAAGAGTAGAGTTCGAGTGCTAATGAGCAAACGTTGGTATGAAAACACGCTGAACACAGATGGTGAACGTTACACACTGAATGCACCTTCAACACACACGAGCATCTGCACACTTTCTTTACAACTTAAACACACATTCACAATGTTGTCTGTCCGTGTCTGAGGTGGATTCCATCCTCTCTTGTATATTAAGATAAAATAGGGAACTATAAGATACTCCTTTATTAGTCCGTTAGCAGTCAGACGTCAGCTGTTGGAGATGTGTGGCGTCATAGCAGCGCCATTAAAAAAAAGAATAAATCTGTGAAAGAATCTGACAATATACAGCTCTGGAAAACATTAAGAGAGCACTGCAAAATGATCAGTTCTCTGGTTTTACTATTTATAGATGTGTGTTTGAGTAAAATGAATTTTCCCAAAGCCATTTGATTGGCAGCTTGGTCAAGTAAACGGAAAGGGATCATTTATATTCTGTTATTTGTCTTTATTTCCACATTCATTGTCTTATTGCTTTGCAGGTTTATTCTTTTTCTTATGGAGCTACAGTGACGGCACGCTGTGTGTGTGTCCACTGGAAATGACTTGGAGTGTGATTTTTGATAGACGCTGATGGTGAGAGCGATGGGTTCAGTAAGCATACGTTGAGGAGTGTGTGTGACAGAAGGAGATCGCAGTGACCTGGTTTCATATAACCGACAGGCCCGATGTGCTCGATCGTGTCTTTCACAAACACACGGCCAAACAGACAAGTTGTCGCACACATTGTATGAAACGTCACCAGGAGCAGCCCCCCCTGCAGGCAAATCCTCCACCGACTGTCATGATGTTCCACATCATTCTACAGTATATTTAGTAGTCCCATCACAGAACACACACTGAGATTATACATATTAATATACATATGATGTGACCACAGCCAGCGGAAAACAGGTAGATTAGCTTTCTGTGGGAAACTCTAATGAACTCTAATTGCTCCAACTGATAATAAAACCTAGAAATATACAGAATAAAGCAGAAAAACACTTACCTCGTTTTACCTTTTATTCCAGGCTGTTTCAGCCAGAAGCCCATGTTGTTATTCATGTTTTTTTACCTAAAAAACGAGCGACCTTAATGACTTTACAGCCCACACAGTGTTGATACAGTGTCCATAACAGTTTCATGCTTTACAAAGGTAGCAGTTATTATGTAACGCACAGTGTTTGTCTTTCCTGTCAGCTGCAACTGTAGTTAAACTGCAGTTAAGACAAACAATAAGATGGGCTGATACGAGCCAGGAGACTCTGGATCTGCCAAATTGGCATCCTTCCTAACCACCTCCGTCAGCTAACTGGAGGTTCCAAAAAAGAAAGTAATTAACAGGCACATTTGTCCTTCTTGATGTCATCAACTGCCACACAAGAACAGTGGTATGGTCTCTCTGATGATCCGCAGAGTAACTGGGTTCGACGGCATCCTGAATTCAGTTAATTGTTCCATAATTATTTGTAATTTATTCCTTCGTTGGAACAAAGTGTAACGTCCCGTTCGGGTCCAGGGTAGATCCTACTTCACATCTTCTGTTACTTTTCCCACCAGTTCTGTGTCTCACCTGTGCCTTGTTTACCACCTGTTGTCTGTTAACCAATCATCCTCAGTTTTGTATAAACACCTGGGTCCTTAATTTCTCTCGTTTCCAGTTCGTCTTCATCATCTGTATCTAGCGTCCCAGCACTCTGTATCCTTGTGCTTTGACTTCCTGCGTCTTCTCCCTGTCGAACTGACCCTGTATGCTGAGCCCTGCCTGTCATAAGTCAACTGTTTAAACGAACCTTTTGTCTCTGGATCGTGCATCAGAGTCCGTCCCCTGGTTTCGTTCTAACCCCAGGCGTCACAACAAACATGTACAGGGGTTAACAGGGGTTAACTTATAGACCCTGAAATATAGACTGAATATAGTCACTTGGGATAAAACGTGTAACGCTCTACCAGCTAAGCTCATTTACTACCCTTTTACTTTTTAAATACAGTTTTTCCCAGTCTATTCAATGTTTTTGTGTTATAGAAGAAAACAGGAAATAAAATAAAGACAAGGGATGAGCACGAGAGACGTCAGTCTCACTGAGGGTGATATCTTCTAAGGCCACATGAAGTGTCGTATAATGAAACCTTGTGAGATGGACTGCTGGGCCTGGGGCCAATAACACACCACTGATAGAACGAGGTGCGCAGCAGCCGATGTTGGGCCAAGAAAAGAGAACACCCTGTGGGCGCTGCATCTCTCCAGCTGCATGGGATGTTACAGAAGCAATGCTAAGTAAGCCTGTAGGTTGGTGATTAATCAGTGTGATGGGAGAGGATTGTGCCCTGGGTGATGGATCAGCAGCTGACAGGCTGCTTCGTCTCTGACGAGGTAATAAGCCGAGGGCTTCCCAGGATAATTGTGAAGGTGAAGGAAGGTGGACAGTCGTGGAAGAACGTGAATTCATTTGATCCTGGTTAGATGCCCTGTTTGCACTTGTTTTATTTCGGGACCTAATGTCTCAAAGTGGGCAACTGCCCCAGGGCCCCCAGACCACAAGGGGCCCCAAAGCGCTGTGAGATAACTTTGCTGTGATATGAGACTATATAAATCAAGTGGGATTAAAAAGTGAATTGAAAAAGTCTCCAGGCTCCTCTTGTGACAATTAGAGTGATAATTTGATAATTTGTTTGTTAAGGCTGCATGCAACAAAAATAGAATATGAACTGAAATAATAGGGGCCTTCGTGTGACAAGTACACGTCTCCAGTAGCAACACTGTCAGGCAGCAAACATGGTGTTGTAATATAAGATTATTTACTGCCTATGAGTACATGATTTATGCCTTTTCCTAGAGCATCGTGGCATTTCTGTTCCTGTGATACCTGGGAAACACCATCACAATTCTGCGGTGGCATTTGATTTGTCAGCACGGCTCCATGTAGCTTTGGCCTTGGTTATTCATTATATCAGCTTTAGTCAGATTTCTGCAGGTGCAACACCACAATCAAGAAGCAAGAGCTCAATGAAAATGTCTGTGTTTTATTTATTCACAGAATCTGTGACAGGAAGAGAGAGCGATGGTGAGAAAGCACGAGTCAGAGAGAGACCGTCACATTTCTGCTGAGGGACAAAAAGAAAGAGCGTATTGATGGTGAAAGACAAAAAGAGCAAGTAAAAGATTTGCTTTAGGCGATTCAAAATATAGTTGGAATAATTGAGGCGACGGGTGAAGGCATGAGTGGCAGTCCTTTCCCAGAGTGCCAGGCTGCGAGTTCAGTCCGCCTGGATCTCCTGGGAGTGACAGGACCATCCAGCCATCTCATCCGATCCTGACACACTAACGGTTCAGTCAGTATAAAATGGAGAGAAATCTTTACATCTGTGCCCTGCAAAAGCAACGTCTCTGTCCTGAGTCACTTTAAAACTAAATTTAGAAAAAAATCAACTTTATGGGTGTTGAGAAAAGTTTGACAGGCTTGGACCCGCAGCAATGTCAGCTGTCCATAACACATTCTGAAAGACTCCCAAATCATTTCATACTGATCCAGAGTAGAGCAGCAGAATGACACGATGCTGGAGGAGCAGCTTTGGTTGGTCCTGGTCTTACAACAGAATACACAACAGTGCAGGTTTAAGCCCCAGCAGCCAGAAACACAGTCTGACTATAGAGACATACACCACCTGGCATTCATCCACGCCGCCAGCAGGGGCGATGCAGCTGATGGGATGGACAGAAGTGAGTCCCTGCTGCAGGGATGGTTTGGTGTGGACTGGTTATCTGTGTTATGGATCATCAGGGTTGCTGGTAAATGAGCACAACTACTTCAGAAAGCAAATATACATACTGTATATACATATACATACATATACACACACTTCAGCTGTGACCTTCAGTCATAGATGCAACGTGTGTTTTCTGTCGAGCAGCTGGTGAAACTAACGTCTTTTATTCTGCGGCTGGATAAGTTGATTGCTGGTGTGCTGTTTTATGCAGAGTCTTACCTGCGGAGCACGGAAACATACGTGCAGAGAGGCTGTTGGTGCTGGAGGTGGAGAGCAGCGGTAAACCAGCATAAAACACCAGTAGAACATGTCAGACAGCAGTTAAGGTTAGTTACTGTAAACCTCGGTTTAAACAGTATTATCATATTCTGATCAATGAGAGACGTTATGATCGCTCACCAGGAGGTCAGGAGGTTCCTATAAACAGACATATTTCATTACTTTTACAGAGCTAGATGTAAAAGTATCACCCACCACCACAAACACCTGGGATTTGGATTCCCAGTGGCATCATCTGCCTCCTGGTTGTGTTGTTTGGAGGGAGGATGTGCTCGTCCTCACTGCTCTTGTGAATTATTTTGGACCTTGAACTGTGGACACGGTGAGGCAGGTGAACAACCCGACTCTGAAAGAGTCTGAAATGCATCCATCACACGTCGACCGGTGAAAGGAAGCCATCGGAGTCACATGTCTGTCTGCAGCCTCCTCAGCTGCCGTCAGCACCAACACAGACTGCAGCTCACAGGGACGTGGATGTTTCAGACTCGCTGAAAATAAATAAATCAACCATAAAGGTTTGTGTAAATATGAAGATGCATGTAAGGACCGTTCTGCCCTGTGCCTCTGCACAACCATGTAGGGACTCTTCCTGAAAAATGCGCTGACCTTCCCTTGAACCTCCTCTAGACTGTTCTAATTTACACGGACAAACAAATCAATTGTAGTTTGAATAGATTGATTGTTAATGTGAGCCTGTGTGTGCCTGCAGCTCTCCCCCCTCCGGCTTAGAGGTCAGCGACAGATTCACTAATCACTAATCAATCCGACATTATGAATTTAAACAGTAAAATCAACAGCAAAAGCAAACAGATGCTTCAGAAAAATAATGTTTCTTTGCTGGAAGTTTGTGCCACGGCAACGTCGGCCTGTTGGTCCGGACTGAGGACATGTCAACAGCTATTATGGGATGGATTGGGATGAAATGTGGTTCACCATTCATGTTCCCCTCAGGATGAACTGTAACATGTTGACCTGACGGTGGCGCTAGAGGAGAAGTCAGAGGATCACCAAAGTTATCAGTGTGTCCAACACTTTGGACTATCAGCCCCAGTTGAACCCAACTCAAATCACTTTTATTTATTAGAGCCATATTATGACAAAGTTATCTCACAGCACCTGTTCATACAGAGCAGGTCCAGGCCGACTCTTTATATACAGACCCAACGATTCCCACCATGAGCAGCACCAGAACCAGAACCAGGCTCTGGGTGTTGCATGCTAACACGCTAAACATACCAAGACAGACCATAAGAATGTGGGATTCAAAGATACAGTGTCTTGGTAGATAACCAGCCAGCTCAAACACAGGTGAGGCTGCACGACCGTCTAAACCTTTTATTTTAATAAAAACAAATACATGTTTTTATATGTTTGAATACTGAGATGTGTGCAGATGAATGAAGGCGGACTTGCTGCAGGTTTCTCCTTTTCTCTCTTTGTCTTCACAAACACAGAAAAACAATAAATGAGAGTCAGAGGTGGAGGGATAATAGTTGTTATAAAACCATGAAGAGAAGCTAGAGATGAACGGAGTCGAGTGCTGCTGGTTGATTAATCTTCAGGGCTTAATTGCTGTATTATTTTCTCCCTCACTTTATTCTCTCCATCAGGAGGAGAGTACACAGCATCATTCAGAAGGCAGTGTATCGCTGGCGGTGCCACAGAGCTGTTATGAATATAAGCTAAAACTGTATCACTGATATTGCAGTGTTCCTCTTTATCAGCCCTTGCCTCCCTTGAAGTGTATTAAAATGTGACAGTTCCCCCCTTTTCCTTCCTTTTTACTTCTTGGACGAGGCTCTGAGCTTGAATCATGATAGAGGCTTTGGAACGCCACGGGCTTGGAGATAGCAGACTGAAACCACACTCCATCTCAGTACGGTCTGTTTCCCCCCCGAACTCTATCTTCATTACATGTCGCAGCACGGATTCACTGATAAGATGTATGACAGCAATACGCAGCATGATGCAATTCTGTAACAAGACGCAGAGTGGCTCCTCCTCATCTCTGGTGGATCTTGGATTAGATCATGTGTTCCTGCTCGTGGGTGAGATCACCACGACAGGTGTGTGAGCAGTGCTTCACTCTAAAGACAACAATCCCAAAGGGCTCATTATAGACCAGAGCCAGAAAGACCACACTTCTGCATCTGAATGGACAGCTGGCTGAAATGATAACTTTCAGCCTTTTATAATATGTGGGCTGGTTACTGGGCAGCAGCCCAATCCAACATGCTTACATTTGCAGCTGAAATGCAAATGAACACTTTTCACTGTCAGAAGCAAGAAGCTGTTAATGCAGCTGCAATGCAACACTGAAGAAAACAAGACTAAAGATATGTGTCACTTCCCGTTCTGCCATACTTACGCTTCCTATTTTGAGTGCATAAACCATAAAATTCAACTGAAGTCAAGCGAGCAAACAAGCCGGCAGAGATGTCGGCGATACTGCTGCGCAGATGCAGCTGTGCTTTGAGCTACATGCTAACATGCTGATGTTTAGCAGGTATAATTAATGGGGATGGTCTTTAGATTTGCAGGTAATGGATAAATGAAACTGTTGACCTGATGGTGGCGCTATTTGACAAGCCAGAGGACGACCAAAGTCAGTAGGACTCATCCTCTGGGAGACATGAATGTTTCTACAAACTTTGTGCCAACGGTTTTGGTTTGTTTGTAATAAATCTCGTAAAAAGGACGAAAGTAAAATGATTGTTTTTCCAATGATGCTATTTTTGCTCATATTGCGCTGCACACATTTCCACCAGCAGGGGCCCTAACTGGACCGACGCCCTAACCTTTCCATCTAAAAGCTCTAACCTGTGTGTTCCTGCCTCTGAGGTTTACCTACTTTCAACTATGTAACATTTACTTCCCTCTTTCTTCCTTTGCCTCTGAAGCTCTGCAGTGCATTATATCCACTGCTCCACTGCTGTACGACATCGAACCTCTGAAGACAAGTTCAGGAAGCCCACGGGACTGCTGCAGAGAGCACACGTGCTGCGTTTTCCCACTAACAGTGGGAAGATCAGCTTCAGAACAGCTGAAACGTCCTGCGGGAAACGCTGCTGCAGAAACACTGTGGCGCTGCTGCCTCCGTGTGTGTGTTCTGTTAGTGCATCGTGAAGCGCAGAGCTACAGGGTGAGGAAGAGATGTGACGGAGATCAGGGAGATCAGGGAGATGAGGGAGGGAGCTTCGAGGGGTGAGGAAGGGAAGGACGGGCTCCAATAAACAGAATGTGAAAGAAGATCAGGGAGTGTGGACACTCAAAAAGGACCGAACCTATTATTTCTTTGTTCTTTGAGCTTTCAGCCGCTGCTAAAATGAAAGATGTGATATATAATATATATTTTACTAATTTTGAAAAAGCGTGTGATTAATACGTACACATTAGAAAAAGTACCGACACAATAACTAACCCTGCTTTATCTTTTACGCTCTTTTATTAAACATCCTACGTTTTGTTGGCTTGTGAAGCAGATAGAACAGCATTTGATTGGTGTGAAAGTTGGTATATAAATACATTTTGATTGATTAGTTCAGGCAGACTTCAGAGTCTGTGCAGCAGAGGCATTCTGACCATTAGTCCTCACGTTGGGTAAAGTTCCACAAATGCTGGATCCTAAACCTCCCATAATGCTTGATAGCATCTAGTTATTAGAGACTATCTATCAGAGATGGTATCCCTGCCTGGTGAACGCTTGGGTCTTTCAAACTCCGGATTTCTGTTTTAATCTCCACACCTGAGGCAAGATAACCCCGCTGACATCGCTCTGGGTTAGTTTTTCAGACCTTGTAAAGTGTTTTCACAGGCTGAGTAGTTTCCTCCTTGACAGTTAAACTGATCTTAAAGTGTAAAATTGGCGGAGTGGCTCTGCACTTGGCTGAAGCAGAAAAAGAGACTTGAGCCAAACGCTGAGGGCCAATCCCAGACCTCTGCAGGTGTCCGCAGGAAAAGGCTGTGACACACTTGCTAATAAGCAGCTAACAGAGCAGCGGTGAGACGGATGAGCCGGCAGCTCCTGCAGCCACCTCCACCGTGAGCTGCACAGGCTGCAGGACAGAAGGTGGAGCATCACATCAAAGAGGAGCAGTCAGGCCGCCTCCATCTGTTGCGGTGCTGGTAGTCCGCGGGCTCCGAGTGAGAGCGCTGCAAATGTTAAACCCACAGCGCCTGTGAAGATAAAGCCCGGTGGAGTTTGAGGAGAAGCAGCACAGAAATATTGTGGGGTGAAATAAAAAAAGCTGAGCTGATGAGATGAGGGTTAAATAAAGGGCGGACAAGGTCCGACGGAAAACACATCTCTGTCACGCTTGTGATTACAGCTCGAGCATGTGATAAGTACAAGAGTCAAACAGGAGGTAGAGGGAGTCCTCTGACAGCGACCGCTTGATAGGAACAAATTAGACCTCAGCAGACTTCAAAGGGACTCTTATTAGCTGCTCGGTGTCATTCTGTTATGTAGCATCAGCTCTAGCGAGACGGCGTCTGCAGGCAAATCTGCTCACATGGTAATTATTGTGTTAGATAATATTGTGCAAGGCGACCAAAATACACGCGGCGCTGATGGAGAGGGTTCAGTCAGAAAAACAGTCTGCAGCCATGTTCCGGTGGCTGAGATTGGCATCCCTGTGGAATCCCAGGACTGATGCTAAATGACGTGTTGACCCGTCATTAGACCCTGCTGGACCTAACGTACATTTACCCTGAGCGACACATGACCCGGCCTCACAGCTTTATCCCATCGGCTAAGGCTAAGCTACAGTGGCTGGCTGGCCTCACTGACTTGGTAGGCGGTTTCATCTAAATGCCATAATAATCCCATCGCTTCTCTCCGGGTGGAATAAATAGATTATGTCATGTTTGCCCCACGTGGGGGAACATCAGGGGACGTGAACGAGTCTGTGGCTGATACGACTTAACATGTTTGAGGATTGTTGAACGCCTCGATGGTGGAAAGGCTCCAAACAGCGAGGTGATCAAATTTGTATTTGAAAAGATGAACGAAGCCGAAAATCCCCCAACTTCCTCTTCAGTTATATGTCTGGGAGATTAGACGCTTCACGGCGGGTGGAGCCACTGAGCGCACGTCAAAAGGGTGATATTCTGATTTAATGCTTCTGGGCCTGTAAACGCACATCTTACTGCTCACTTTATTCAGCGTCCATGTAAACCGTTAACCCTGATTAAGTTGGAATCGCTTTTCTTACAAATAGCTACTAATTAGCAACCCCTCTGCTAGTAGAATTCAATTCAATTAAATTCAGTTTTATTTATATGGCACTTTATCATAACAGAGTTATCTCATAGCACTTGTTATTATAGAGCAAGTCCAAGCCAACTCTTCATGTACAGACCCAACAATTAGCAGAAACCCTCCATACGATGTCCCCACGGCCCCACGGCTCGATGGCCCCACGGCCCCACGGCTCGATGTCCCCACGGCCCCACGGCCCCACGGCCCCACGGCCCGATGTCCCCACGGCCCCACGGCCCGATGGCCCCACGGCCCCACGGCCCGATGTCCCCACGGCTCAAATGCTCCATGTAGGCGGCTCCCTGTGGCCACCAGGTTTCATCCCTTCACTGCGAGCCTTCGCCAAAACAGCGTTACAGTTCTGCAAACATCCAGATTCCTTCACACCTTTTAGTTCGATATTCTGTCATTGTATCTGCACAAAGAGGCGAGACTGTGAACTAAGACGGAATATATGCACCATATGTTTACGAAGAACTTGAGTTTTCAATTTAAATTAATTATTATACAAATGTATTTTCAATCTGTTCTTGTCTTTTCAAATATTGAAGTGTCACAGTTAAGGAAGTCTGTGTTAAATGGCCTTTACAATTTGGCCACCATTTATAGGGGCTTGGAGGCCCGTGAGGCCAGTCCTTAAAGATATCAGCATCTATTCCTACATATGTTGGTACAAATAACAAATAATCCATTAAAAAAAGGGTGGAAAGGGAGGGACAACATCAGCTTATTGAAGGTAAAGTAAAGTGGATTTGGTAAATGAGGCATGAAGAGGTAGAGGAGCGATCAGCAGGCAGGACGAAGATAATAGAAATATTAACGCTGTAACAAACATCACAGCTGCAGCAGGAAGGTTCCCCCACCTGGGAGATGCCTGATGAAAAGCACAGCCCCCCCATTGGCTGCAGACCAGCTCTTATAGTCACTGATAGAGTGCCTTGCTCAAGGGCATCCTCACAGATGAGAGCATTAATCAAGTACTTCGCCCTGTCAGGTTTTCCCGTCCGGCCCATCAGTCTGAACCCACAGAACTTCTCATCACAGCGCAGCTTCTTCACGGATCCACTGCGTTCGTTCAGCAGGATTCGCTCCGGTGAAAAGGCATCGCACCTTTCTTTCAGATGCTTCTTTGCTTCGTCTAACCCATTTGAATTGTTTTCACTGGCTGCCGTACTTTTAAGTCCGTCTGCTTTTTGAGGAGCTTGGGCCTCCTTCAAGAATTCAGTGTGTTAACAAATACCATAACATATGTCTTGGCAGAAACCAGCTGGTTTGATTTTAAAACGGTGTCACGCAGACAGACGGATGGTTCAGAGACTCTCTCTGGCAGCCGTACGTGTTGAAGGGGTTAGTTTCAGGACCTCGGCGCCAGGAAACCGACAAGATGAAGAATGAGACTGAAATCGCTGCCAGTTTCTCTCTCTGGTTCTGTCTCCTGTTGCAGGAGCTCAGGTGTTGTGGCTGGTGTGGATCCTGCGAGTCCTGGAGTCCTGGACTACGCAGCAGGACGTGGGGTCAGCGAGGTCACTTCAGGTTTAACTCTGGGTTGTCAGGGTTCACTTCTTACCAGTGTACGTCACCATGGTAACTGATGCTGCACACCTTTGTGTTGGAGAAAACAGATCAATGAAGCCTACTGACCAAGTCTTTTTCTCTGAGGGATCCAGATTGTGACTCTCTGGGTCAAAGTCATCTGACTGAGCTTCTGTATCCTGACATCATCCTGCAGCAGAGACTGAAGCCTCGTTGCACTGATGACATACGAAGGTGAATCCCGTTGTTCCAGTTTGCAGCTCAGACTCATCTAAACGCC
>JAVQJF010097983.1:0-29759 GCA_036023855.1 Gadopsis marmoratus | reverse complement strand
TTTCAGTTTGAACAACACTACACCTTCACTAAGGAGTGAAAAAAAGAAAAACGTGTTTTACATCTTGTTCTGATTTTGCATTGTTGAATTATATGTATTTCAGTCAGGAAACTTACGATATGTTTATAATCTACACAAACAATTTCTTGCAATATCCTACATGGTAATACATTGAAGCATCAAGGGTCTGCTGCTCTGATTGCTTCCCCACACGAGGTCTTATACAAATGCTAAGTGAACAACCATTGGTAGAGAGCAGGTATCTCAGAATCCCCCATCGGATACTGTGCAACAGACCATAGGTGGAACTGGGTACAGTTGTTTTCTTTGGCACTTTTCAGTAAGAGTTTGAATAAAACTACCTTCTATTTTTGTAAACATTGGGTTTGATGAGACCTCAAATTTTTCAAAGGTTTTATTGAATGATAAATAAACCTGCCATCCTGACTGAAATCATAGGGTAGTTAGCAAACTTAGAAATGCCTGCTTCACTAGCTCCCAATCTGTTTTCTGGTCAGGAATTTGAAATGGCAACTTTCGGCCTAGTTGCCCACCCATCATTTCTACCTGCCCATCCAAATATAGCAGGCTAGAACCGGCACTGCACACGAGTGGTATAAACAACTGTGCATATCACGTGCATATGTTCGCATCAATGCCTGAGATCTTTGAAGACACAAATCCTCTCTTATAGTTGTAACCATATTTTGATGGATGTCCTACTAACACTTTACGGTTGTCTTTCATGTAGCCGTCTGAACCAGCTTCAGCCCGAGGCAATGTAAAAAGCAATGTCAAATACAGTGCAGTAATACTTTTTTTGTGCTATCTGATCTTTTCCCCTACCTGCTCAGACGTGTGCCATTAGTCATCACTTCAACAATGTGTATATATATAAGGTGTTGCTCTCACTGTTGTTTGAAAGAGGGTGTTGCCATAGAGTTCTTCTTTCACTGACATCCTGGCTGCCCGCGTCATTCCTCTGAATTTGTGTGACTGTTTTGACTACATGCCTGCTGCCAGTTTTAAGCCGACTTGACTACTCTTTTCATTATATCAGTCCACGTTATAGAAACAGTGCTTGAGAGCTATCTCTGAATGTATATACTGTTCCCGATGACCATCCTTCCAATACTAGTGAAAGTACACTAGTGAAAGTATCTCCATCATGGTACATGATGATGGACACTTTGGGGGCCCTGTTCAATTTGAGAGTTCGGGTACCTCAAATCTGTTTGTGTTCTTTTTGGAAATGTTTGACATTTTGGGGAACACGCTTATTTGCTTTCTTGTTAAGAGTTAGAGGAGAAAATTGGTACCCCTTTTTACGTATAAGAGATGTGTCATTCTTCTCATCTGACTCTGTGTTTCCCAATTTTTAAGCACAGTCTATGAAAGTTACATGTACGTATCTTTCTGCAGGTAGTGCTGTTTTATTTGTCTTGCTACTCGTGCTAACTGTATTATAAACTAACCACGGTGGCTTGTTGCAAGTGGTTTTGTCAGTGCTTCAATAAGCATAAATCCCAATACTGTGTGCTCAAGACATTAAATATAAACGCTTTTGTGAACTGGGTATGATGTGAACCCATGTATAATATAATGCAATGCATAATGTTGCTGCAGAACAGAAATGTATATGTATGAACATATTCTAAATTATTACAATAATGTTAAACATATTTTGGTTCGTAGATTATCCAGTAAGGTACAGCAACACACAGAACTTTTCTGTAAGTATCAGGTGTTTTATTTAGAGCCCATGCAGAAAAGAGCAGGAAAATTCGGCGATTAAACAAATGAACCTACCCACCCACTGATGGGTGTATGTAAGCTCCCCCGGGTGGGAACGAAGCACTGGGGGATGCATTCAGAGTAAACACTTGCTATCTGTGGGCTGTCTCTCCGCCGTAGTTTTGGCTCATTTAGCGGGTATTCATCTGAGCTTGGCAAGTCTCCTCACCTCCAGCCTTGTCAGTTGCACCTCCCACGCTGTGAGCTCACAGTCATGTCCACAAGGATGTGCCCAGTCACACCTGCCTATGATAGCTCCAAAAAGCTTTCCCATAAATCGCAGAGGCTCCTATCCGACCTTCGTCCCATTTCACAGCGTTGACGCACTTTCCATTTGAATTTGGATTTTTTTTTCAGAGTTTGCCCAGTGAAGCACCATCATTGCCTTATCACTTAATGTGTTGTAAAGCTTATATGTCACAGAGATCATATAGAATCTGAATTTCTGTGGTATGTATACACTGGCTGAAGAACAGATGTTGTGTCTTATCACAATCAGAGGGCCATATATCTTTATATCTATTTTTAAACAGTGTAAGTCATCGCAGCATGTAGGAGTCTCTGTGCCTCCCTGTTTTTCCAGAAGCCTTTCATCTCCCTCACACACTCGCTCTCTTTCCTTAACGCTCCTCTGTATCTAAGAGTCTGCATGCCGGCGTGATTCAAAGAGTTAATAAGTTCATGTTGTAAAATACTGTGCATGAGTACAGTTTTGAGGTACCACATTATACTAGTACTTCCCTGCATTTCATGGAAATGATTATACATTTTATGCCACTAGGACAGTTGTTGTGATGACAGAGATTTTAAATAATAAATGTATATGATAAGCTTATAAAATACAGTGCATCAAGAACCAGTGTGTAGTCAGGGCCCCTTATCTATAAGCTATTAGCAGTTACATCAAAGATACATTTCCACTCTCAACTTCTCAGATGGTTCCATTTAATTAAATGATCACTGTAAAATGATCCAATATTTCACAAAAAGACCCAAAAACTAATACAATTTTGAACAGCAGAACCCCCCCTCCCCCCATCTTTCCTACCCCGTTAATCATCTTCTGACCCCTCAGATGTATCCTGTGACCCTGTGAAGTGGGCCCGACCCTTAGCTTGATGCATTATCAATCTAATAAGGCAATAATATAATAATATTTCAGACACAGGCCATTTAGTACTTTAGATAAAGTACATTTTACTGACAATACTTCTGTACTTTTAATTAAGTAGGATTTGAATGCAGGGTTTTTACTTTTAATTGAGTATAGTTTTACAAGTATACTGGTACTTTTACTTAAGTTAAGGATAAACTGGTAATGAAAAAAAAAACAAATAAACTTGTAATGAAATATGGTTAAAAACAATAATGAATCCACCATACAGACCATTTACACAAAATACATTTCAGAAGGGAAACTTGTTTGTGTATTATTTTTGGCTTTTCTTAATTTAAGGTCAACATGTGGATGTGATGAAGTAAATCATTTCTCCCATTTTCCACAATAGCATTATTTTTTCATTTAAAAATAACTTGCTTTTCCATTCATTATTTAGATTGTCTCATGCTTAACCAAGTGTACCTTTTGCATTTCAGTACTTCTAATAATGAGCTTACAAATGTATTGTATACATTTATTATTTTTAACTTAATAAATACTTTTCAAGTTTAAAAACATGCTTAAAGTGGACATCCACGCATTCCTTGAGACACATCCTCCCATCATGTAATTCTCCCAGACCAGTTTACACTCACATTCATTGCTCAATGCGTCGCCTGGCGGCAGGACTAGGAATAGCACAATGAGAAGCACATAAACCAGTAACCTAAAAAGCCTGCTGCATGTCATAAATATGAGCTGGAATCAGCGCTATGGCTGCAGGTTATGGAATTTAATTTAATGCTTTATATGCCTTTTAAATTCACTCATAGACACGTTTTGTGGGCTTATTACCAGTCTACTGAATTAATTGGCCTACTTATCTCGGATCATATTAAAAAGTAAATCTTTATATAATTTCACAAAATTACATTTTAATCAAATTAAGACCATTAGACGAACAGTTAAACTTTTATTTGACCGGAAACGACCAAAGTCTGGGCTCGGGTGCGCGTATGAAATATTTGTCCGGTGATGGAAACTCAGCTCAGGAATGCATTTGTCCCCCTCTGTGTGTGCGTGTCGGATGTTCCTCTGACTGGCTGTGAGGTAAGAACACTAGTCCGTCCCCCTCTCTCGGACCTCCCTCTCCCATTGGCTGGGACGGGACCTCAGGAATGTCCTGGAACTGTTTAAATAGAACTTGTATCGGCAGGATAAGTCAGTAGAATAAGTCTAAGCATAGGAATAAATCCCGGCCAGGAGCGCAGAGAGACTTTGCAACAATCGACCCAAAACGAATGAGTTTTAACAAGAGCTAAAGGAAGAGAAGCGGGATACATAAGGGGAGAAGCGAGGACTTTTTCCCTCCTTTTTTATCTCTTTTTATCAGAGGGGATTTTCATTATAAAGGTTTGTGGACAGTTTATTTTTTTAACTTTTTTTATTATTATTTACCATTATTTATTAATGACAAAATGTAGTCTGCATGTGTTCCATAACGGCGCGTTTGTCTGTCTCCAGGGATCACTTGAGATTCCGAGATGATGCTGTGCGGCATTGTTTTGCTGTTGATGCTTTGGAGCTGTGAAGGCGCGAGATTGGCAGGTAAGAATGGAAAATGTCTGCTAAATGTCTTTTTTTAACTGTGAAAACTTTCTTCGTCGTTACATATTTAAAGTAGTCATTATTATAAGGGCTTTAACTGTGACAGTGGCACTCAAGTCATTGTGAACTTATCCCTATAATATTTTAATGATACTCTATAAAGGCAGCTATATTGTTAGAATGTTTTGCTGTTACTGCTGTTTGTGTAATCCTAGTAAAAATATCACAGCTGATTTGGGGTTTCTTTGTTTTTATGCATTTTCCTGCACACTGTCATTAAGAGAGAGAGAAACTGAACGATGCTTTTCTTTTCTTTGACCGCAGAGAGTCGGGAAGATAACAGTGTGTATGACTTATTTGATCTCGTCCGGGTAAACAAGAGACACCACGGCGTGAGCTTGGTCAGAGGCGAAGATCCCTACAGCTCTGCATACAAGGTCTTGAACGCAGACCTGATCCCCCCAGTCCCCGACAGCTCCCTCAGGGACCTCCTCGACTCCATCCAGGCTGAGAGGGGCTTCCTCCTCCTGGTCAACCTGAAGCAGTTCAAGAAAACCAGGGGCAGCCTGTTGACCATCGAGAAGAATGATGGATCCGGACCCGTCTTCGAGATCGTCTCCAACGGGAAGGCGAACACTCTGGATGTGGTCTACTCCACCATGAACAAGCAGCAGGTCGTGTCCATTGAGGATGCAGACTTGGCCACTGGACACTGGAAGAACATCACGCTGTTCGTTCAGGATGACCGAGTGCAGCTGTACGTCGGCTGTGAGGAGATCAATGTATCAGAGATGGATTTGCCGATCTATAAAGTGCTGTCCCAGGAGGTGGCAGACATTGCCAGGCTCAGGATCGGAAAGGGGGCTGTGAGGGATAGATACATGGTAAGCTCTATAGTGTTTTAGCTCAGATGGAAACACAATTTCTGTCTAATGATGGAAAATAACATTCAGTGCACTATAGTTTGTGCTCACACAATAACTGATGTAAGAAAGTGATGGTTTAATAGTAATGTGTTGTCCCTCAGGGAGTGCTTCAAAATGTGCACTTTGTCTTTGGGACCACTCTTGATGCCATACTGAAGAATAAGGGATGCCAGAGTGGAGGTAAGTCTTAATAAGATCTTATTCATCCGCAAAATATGGAAGTGTGTATACGGAAACAAATGAACTACCACACTGCGCTCCAGTGAAAAGAAATGAATGCGTCTTCTCTCCTCTTTCTCCCCCCGCAGCCACCTTAACTGATGTCATGACCTTGGACAATCCAGTAAATGGCTCCAGCCCTGCCATTAGGACTGATTACACCGGCCACAAAGCCAAAGGTGAGACCTCTCCTCCCCAAAGAGACAAGTTTGTGTTTCTGTTCTGCTGTACACTTTAAGAGAGGTGAAGTAATTTATTGGACTCTCCTCTCCTATATTCAGATCTGCAGTCTGTCTGTGGCTTCTCTTGCGAGGACATAGCCAGCATGTTTAAGGAGCTCAAAGGACTCGGCGTGGTTGTTAAAAAGCTGTCAAATGAGCTCCGCAAAGTGGTAAGCGCCAACGGCCATCAGGGCCTGCTCTTTGTCATCATTCACTCCCGCTTTTCCTCCCCTCCCCGTCTTTCCCCCTGCTTTCAGTTAACGCATTACCAGTGCGTAGCCACTTGTCGCTGTAATGGCGGTCCCTGGCCAAGTTCTTAATGAGACCCATGTGAATACACAAATATGTTTGACTGTCGGTTCCATTTGCACTGCTTCGCTAGAGTCAAGCAATGTCTTAATTACGGTGTCGGTCAGTGATTCATTTGTACTGGAACTTTGGCAAAGTGAAAGTTTTCCGTCCTCCATCCTGAGCAACCCCCTTCTCCCTGTCTCTCTCTCTTCCCCCCAGTCTGAGGACAACACACTGCTGATAACTCAAATGAACATCCACAGTAGAATTTGCTTCCACAACGGCATTGTGTACAAGGACAAAGATGAGTGGACTGTGGACGGCTGCACCGAGTGCACCTGCCAGGTGAGTGTCCTCACACCTGCTGGAATGTGACCTTTAGTCGAGCCAGGAGTCAGCGGAGGAAAGGCAGCCCTGTGTTTCCTGTAATCTGCTGTAGTGAAGTGATAATAGTGTTTATGCTGGCACCTCCCTTTATAATTACATTGCTTCTTTCTGAGAGCCATCGATACTTCTTCTCAACTATCAACAAAGCAGCATGGGGCCTTTTCCCCCCTCCAGCAACATCTGGGGAAGGTTGTTCATATGTTGTGTAATTAGTGAGAATGATGTTTTCTATCAGCACAGAAGGAGTGTCATGTCCCTGATAAAGATCCCTCCTTTGTGAAATAGAGCAAGTAGGCATGGAAGAGTACCAGTTACCTCACTCATTATTATTCTTGTACTAATTTAAACTGTTCCTCTATCCAGAACTCTGCTACTGTGTGTCGCAAAATCTCCTGCCCTCTGATCCCGTGTGCTAACGCCACTGTGCCCGACGGAGAGTGCTGCCCTCGCTGTGGGACACGTAAGCTTCTTTTTAAATCTGCTGCACCTTTCACGACTTTTCATTTCTTCATTCCTTTCTTGATATCCTTTCCCCGAGCTAACAATCCCCATCCTTTGTGTCTTCAGCGATCCAGGGTGTAGAGAACGGCTGGTCCCCCTGGTCTGAATGGACCCATTGTTCTGTTACTTGTGGTCGGGGCATCCAGCAGCGTGGACGCTCCTGTGACCGCATCAACAGCAACTGTGAAGGCACCTCTGTCCAGACCCGTGACTGCTATCCCCAGGAATGTGACAAACGCTGTAAGCCACTCAGCATTCGTAACACAGCCATTGTGATGATAAGTACTCACAGTTTGAGAGCATGATGAATTAATTGCATATGTGTTGCTCACAGTCAAACAGGATGGTGGTTGGAGCCACTGGTCTCCCTGGTCTTCGTGCTCTGTGACCTGTGGTGAGGGGGTCATCACCCGGATACGCCTCTGCAACTCCCCCACACCCCAGATGAGTGGCATGGATTGCCAGGGAGAAGGACGTCAAACCGAAATCTGTCAAAAGTCACCATGTCCAAGTGAGTTGAATTTCAGGAGTAAGTATACACAATATGCAAGAGTGTATGCATTCAGAAGAACATACTGAATGTTATTTGTGTGAAACTTTTTAGTCAATGGAGGTTGGGGACCTTGGTCACCATGGGACACCTGCACTGTTACCTGTGGTGGAGGAATCCAGACCCGGAAACGTCACTGCTCTGACCCTGTCCCCAAACATGGAGGAAAGGATTGTGTTGGTGATGCTACTATATCTCAAGTGTGCAACAAACAGGACTGCCCCATTGGTAAGAATTTAAAATGTAACACATTTGAGAAATAGTTCATTATTCACAACAGATTAGCCTTTTAAAGTACCAATTATTTTACTCTACAGATGGTTGTCTCTCCAACCCATGCTTCGCCGGCACAAAGTGCACCAGCTTCCCCGATGGCTCTTTCAGGTGTGGCAAGTGTCCAGTTGGCTACACTGGGAATGGCATCACCTGCAAAGACATTGATGAGTGTAAAGAGGTCCCTGATGCTTGCCATACACATAACGGGGTCCATCGCTGTGAGAACACTGAGCCCGGTTACAACTGTCTGCCATGCCCTGCACGTTTCTCCGGTCCTCAGCCCTTTGGAAGAGGAGTGGAACAGGCAACAGCTAAAAAACAGGTTTGACTTATTACTTACTCACTCTGCTTGTGGCTAGAAGGCTAGCTGCTTGCATTTTTTTTTTAATTCTCTGTTGTTTTCTTTAGGTTTGCAAGCCACGTAACCCATGCCAGGATGGTAGCCACGACTGCCATAAAAACGCAAACTGCATCTACTTGGGCGTCTTCTCTGACTCCATGTTCCACTGCGAGTGCAAGCCAGGGTATGCTGGGAATGGCCGTATTTGCGGAGAGGACAGTGACCTGGACGGTTGGCCCAACACTGACCTGCTCTGCGTGGAGAACGCCACCTACCACTGCAAGAAGGTAGCCAGACCCCACATGAACAGAAATACAAAAAGCCATTGTTACCTATCTGCACTCTATTATTGTGATTTGCCTCCTTAACCACCCCTTTGTTCTTTTATAGGATAACTGCCCCAACCTTCCCAACTCTGGCCAAGAAGATCATGATAAAGATGGCCTGGGTGATGAATGTGACCATGATGATGACAATGATGGAATCCCCGATGATAGGGTGAGTCATCGCAGCTGTTTTCTGTGCTTTCCTCAGAGACCAGACATAGCAATCAGCAGTAGCCATCCTTCCTCTGGGCAATAGGAATGTAAAGTGGAAAGCAAGTAGCATAGGAATACTGTAATATAATTTCAGCATGAAGCCAGAATTGAGGATGAGGTGGCTTGTTGCCCATAATTCTTAGTGTGGATTTGGAAAGTTGGGCAAGAAAAATGCTGTGGTAAAAATTACAAGCTTGCTTGCAGTGGAATATCACATTCCAGCTAAAGTTAGAGGGGGAAAAAAAAAGACTTGAACAGCAAGGTTTGTTCATATTTTATTTAATTGTGATTTTGATATTTCTCTAAATTTAGGACAACTGCCCAAGAGTGTACAACCCTGCCCAGTATGATGCAGACAGAGATGACATTGGCGACCGCTGTGACAACTGTGTGTTTGAGGCTAACAGTGACCAAACTGACACCGACAACAACGGAGAGGGTGATGCCTGTGCTGTTGACATTGATGGTGATGGTAAGAGGATCTCTCCAAATGCAATCCAAGTTATCATAAATGCCTTCCCTTAGCCTCAAAGAGCATTTGCACAGTCCTTAAGGCTAAGCTACGTATGTTTCCACTCAACAGGCATTCTGAACGAGAACGACAATTGCCCATATATTTACAATGTGGACCAGAGAGACACTGACAGGGACGGGGTGGGAGACCATTGTGACAACTGCCCTCTGGAGCACAACCCTGATCAGGTAACATTAGATCTCATCTTTCCATTACATGCCAAGCTGGGCAACATTGCTTGACCTGTCATGTAACTATGTGGAAGCTCCCTTTGGACACAGTATCAAAGCCACAGATTGCACCTGCGTTAATGAAAGACAGGAATGTGACAGCTTTGAGGAAAAAGAGTGCAATGCTCCAACTTCTCCTCTCTATTCATCCACCTTTGGAACAAATATGAATGGGTAATTTTGCTGAGGTGCAAGGACACTGGACACTTGTTCGAAGGGACATTAGTTGCATACCTGAAAACAAGGGGCTACATTTAAATCACATCCCGAGTAGCACTTCTCACACTGAGGCTGGTGAAAAACAGTGATGGGAGTTATTGAAGTGAAGACAAGAGTCTTATAGTGTTGAGCGTCTGCCTTTGGGAAATCTCATCATAAAGGAATTCTGTTCTGTTACAGATCGACTCTGACTCAGATCTCATAGGAGACAAGTGCGACAACAACCAGGACATTGACGAGGACGGTCACCAGAACAACTTGGACAACTGCCCCTACATACCGAACTCCAACCAGGCAGACCACGACAAGGATGGCAAGGGTGACGCCTGCGACCATGATGATGACAATGACGGCATTCCTGATGAGAAAGACAACTGTAGGCTGGCCTTTAACCCTGATCAAGTGGACTCTGATGGTGAGTCAGTCTTTCAACATTGTGTCATATGTGGTCTGAAACACTGGTGCAAATACAGAGAGTGCCTCAGTTAATCAGATATCACTTGGGTTTAGTTTTGTAGCTCAATGTCAGTAGTTTCCATGTTTGTGATTTCCATGTCCATATTTTCCTCTCAGGTGATGGCCGTGGTGATGTGTGCAAAGCCGATTTTGATGGAGATGATGTTCTGGACATCTATGACGTGTGTCCAGAGAACACTGCCATCAGTACAACAGACTTCAGCAGATTCCAAATGGTTCCTCTGGACCCCAAGGGCACCTCCCAGATTGATCCCAACTGGGTGGTCCATAATCAGGGCAAGGAATTGGTGCAGACTGTCAACTGCGATCCTGGCATTGCTGTTGGTACGAAATATACAGAGAAACATTTTGCTGCAAGTACACGGACACAAAGTGGTAGCGAACCAATTCCCTAACCATCTCTTCTCTTTATTCAGGTTACGATGAGTTCAGCGCAGTGGACTTCAGTGGAACCTTCTTCATCAACACGGACAGAGATGACGACTACGCTGGGTTTGTGTTTGGCTATCAGTCCAGCTCACGCTTCTACACAGTGATGTGGAAACAGATCACACAGACCTACTGGTCCAACACACCCACAAGAGCTCAAGGCTACTCTGGCCTGTCAATCAAAGTGGTCAACTCCACCACCGGGCCTGGTGAGCATCTGAGGAACGCCCTGTGGCACACCGGAGACACCCCAGGACAGGTGAGAGTAGAGTCATTGACTCAGGGTTCAAGACATATTTGAACACAATGTCTGACGCTTCTCTCATTTTAACTATCGCAATTCATCCTTTTCAGGTGCGCACTCTGTGGCACGACCCCAAGAACATTGGTTGGAAGGACTTCACTGCCTACAGATGGCATCTGACCCACAGACCCAAGAATGGGCTTATTAGGTGTGTTCAAAAACTTAAAAGCATGCCCTTTCATTCAATTACCAATCTGGATAATTTATCTTAAAATGACAATGAGCTCATGTGATTACATTTTCTTTTTAAGAGTGGTCATGTTTGAAGGCAAGAGAATCATGGCCGATTCTGGAAACATCTATGACATGACGTACGCTGGTGGGCGACTAGGCTTGTACGTCTTCTCTCAGGAGATGGTTTACTTCTCTGACCTCAAATACAAATGCAGAGGTAAGCACATAAGCGATGGATTGATATCTAAAAAAGAACGGCTTCATCACCTTAGGCCATTTATAACGTGTTTTCTTTCCTCAATCTCTTTCAGATACATAATTGGACCACAGAGCCTTCCAGACAGAATCCCTTCTGTCAGTATGAATATATAATATGAGACCTGGATCGATATCTATTTCACTTTTTCTTTTGAGAAATGCACATTGGAGGAATGATGAGCAAGTGCGCTAACATGAGGCAAACTGACCTCAGGACTTAAAGCCAAATGAAAGTTCAATGATGATTCTGCACCACTGCACCAAACTCAGCTCAGACGAAATTGCGCCCTCTCACTTTGTTGCCCTTATCTGAAGGGGAGGGGGGGGCACACTGTTGTCTGAATTCCTCTGTGGATGGGGAACCATGTTTTTCATTTTTTAAAAGTATTTTTGAGCATTAATATACATCTGCTGTGGACTGAAAGATACTTGTTTCTGTATGAAGAAAGCAGAGGGAGAACTTTCTTAAGACCGGGGAAAACATACCCCTTGAAGGAACTGTTAAGGGACCATGGACAGTATGGACTGACTGTTACTATCAAAGAGAGTGAATGTTGTTTGTGTGTTTGTGCATGTGTACCACCCAGCAAGTATAGTTTTTTTATTTTGATTTCTTATATTGACCCCTCACCCCCCTTTTCATGCAAGACCTGTATATATATGAGGTCTTGCATGTAACCAAGGCTTAGGGCTGGCCCAGAACATTCGTCTTCTCAGGAAAGAGCACTAGAAGAAATGAAGAGAGCACAGAATTCAGGACAGCACAGGGCCCCAAAGCAGGCACACTGAACACTGCTTTGGAACAGTAATTGTTAGCAAATATAATGGTAATAGCTATCATTTCCACAGCAAGGGCCAGTCTATTTCCTGTTATGAGAAAATCATCGTTAATGTTGCTGTTTGTATTTACCTATTCATCATAGATGCTTTAATTCTCTTATAACGTTGTCAGCAACCTATTCAAATGAACTGAAATCAATATCCGCTAATGGCAAGATATAGCATTACATTTGATCAAAACAGTAAAAGATAGGCATCACAGTATCTCTAAATATTCTATTTCTGCACAGTGTGCATGACTGGTGTGCCTGAGCTTGTGTGTACATTTCTGAAAAGGGGAAAAAAACAAAGGAAACCCTTTATGTACAAATATTACCTCATTAATTATTTTTGTATTGATGCCGGCGATACACAAGAATCACTTGTCTTAGCAACAGAGTATAAATTGGTTGGCTTCTTCTTTTTATTTTTTTTTAGCAAGACTTTAGTATCATTTATATGGTGTATATAAGATATTTTTGTAGCAAAAGAAGCCCAAACAGGAACATAAAGGATGAAAGAAATGTATGTCTTGACTGTGTTGTGCTATATGTATTTCCTGTGCATTTGTTTTGATAAATTATTAAGTTTGTTTTATGTTGAGGTTAATTCATTTGTGTAGATATATGCTATTTAAATAATTTATCTAGAAGCGTAGCCTCATATGGAAGCGTTTCTCTCTGTATAAACTTATTTGCACACTGACATGAGGATGTCTTTGTTGTTTTGGTTTTTGTATGTCTTTTTTTAATTATTAGTGAAGCTTTTCTATAAACTTTGTACTATAGTTTCTACCCAAAGTGCTGTTTATACTCCTACCTGGTATTTTGTAAATTCAAGTGAACAATAAACAGTTCAGGAAAAAAGTATCCTGGCCAGTTGGTGTGTGTTTTTTTGGGCAAAGAACAGTTAAATAGTCAGGTGAATAGCTCAGCTAAAACTCTTTCTTTCAGTGATTTCTGAGCTTCGTATCTCCTGTGATTGAGGTCTGCTTCTTAGAAAAGCAAAGGGAGCCGAGCCACGCTGTGTCAAGCAACTGGAATCCATTAGATGAGTCTAGTGAAGACTTGGAGAAAGAGGAGTATCCTTGAGAGTCAACAGCAGAAAAACTCAGTATGAAGTATAACCCACTTAAACTGCACATCCATACAGATCTGATTACACATTACACAGGCATCTCCTTACACCTTCAAACGACAGCAATCCACGTGAGAGGTAGACATAAGGAATTTTGCACTCTAGAGTGATACATTCATTCTCTTTGGAGAAGTGGACTTAACTTATGGCCATGGTCCACACTTGACAGAAAGAATGTGCATTGAAATTCCACAGTTTTCATAAAATTGTCTCAATAAAACTTGTCAAAGTGGATGAAGTATCCATAGACTAGGTCTGCAGCTCGCTGACTGTCATGCTCCCGTATATCATCAGCAAACAGAACTCAGACTGCTAATAGAGATCTTTCACAGGGCCAGAAAGAGACGTAATCTAAGGCACCAATGAGGGAGTCTCATAGTCTCAGTATGCCGCAGGCCTCTTTACATTTGGAAGTGACCTCATCTTACCACACTGAACTCACTGTGTTTCCATTACCCCAGATGAGCAGTATATATCGTCCCTACTGAAAATAAATTGCGTGATGGAATTTGTCAAATAGACAGAAATGCCTACATATGCAGCTGTGAAATTACTACAAATATATGGAACTGGTAAAAAAAAAAAAGAAAGGAAAAGAAAAGAAAGACTAATCAAGTGCGGTGAGTCTGAGAAGTGTTTGCGTACACTCTTCTGGACGTGTGCTGAGCCGTCTGTTAAGATTCAAAGACAACGCTGCAGGTTCCACTGACAGCAGGGCTCTCATTGGTGTTTGACCTTGAAGGCTCACCTGGCCAACATGTCTTCAGCCCAGAGGAATGCGAGATCATTCCTGCCGCTTAGCCGGGGTCAGAATGTGCGGGTGAGGTGAAGAGTGAGAGGAACGGGCCTGTAGGTGTCCAGTGCCAGAGAAAGGCAGGACCTCTGGGCTGAGGTCAGCCAGGTGCAGATTAGCTACTCACACTGTGCAAGCAGGAGCAAATAGGAAATGTATAGGAATAAAGCAAAAGGCATAATTCTCAAAGGTGGCCATGTTTTGTCGCTGAAATCCTGGTTTTGAAAATGAAAATGAAGCTGGATAGAGGTCACACAGAGTCCTGTTTCAGAAGATCCTACTGATCTAACCCGCTCGGAAGCACCACCTCTATCACCTATCACCACCAGGAATGAAAGAAATTCTGGGAAATGGATCTGACTATCACTCCTATGAGCACATATTGGATGCTTGACCACACATTATTAACAGAGACATACTATATTTCATAAGAGAGGGCTTAACGCTCACCCCACAGACCCACTGCTATCAGCTGTGTGTTTATGTGTGCAATAGAACATTCTGCGGCCACCGTACCCGATTATTACTTTTAATGACAGCAATTTTCTGTTCTCATCTATAATACTTAAGTTAATACAAAGGGTGGCCCTGCTGTTTTGTTTCCTTATGCAGAGCCATGAAGACAAATAAAAACAATGGTATGCACGCCTGTTACATGTGGAAAACATGGACCCCAATTAGGATAAACAGTTCTCCCAATACTGAGACATTGTCAAACATTTTCATAATCAGTTGATGTTACTGTATATAAGACAGGTTAGTCATACCTACATAAATCTAAAAGCTTTACAGTGAATTATGTTAAATTAAATGTCTAGATCCCGTCGTTTGTTTTCTTACAGCCCCCTAGTTGCCTGAGCGTGACATCCCAGCAATGATGCATCTTTTCTCATGGTGTGTTGTCGTTCATCTCAAGATCCCGAATCCAGCTCTCTGTCAGCTCACATTCATCCAGCAGACTAAATAACTGCTCCTCTGTAAGGTCTGGTGACTCATTCTGCAGGAAGACACAGATAATGTATGTCTGAGTTTGAAAACATCTATGATTTCAGACTGTAGGGTTCAATGCATATAAAAAACAAAGCCAAATGTGGCTGCATGCCTGCATACAGAAACCCACCTGTTTACAACCAGTCAGACACGTACAGTATACGTCTGGAAGTATCAATGTTCCACTCATTACAGAAGTGACGACAGAATAACTGCTGTTATCTTCCTAACATCCTCCCTACAGTTGTTCCTATTACGAACATCCTTCACTGGGCTTAAAACTTAGTTCTTGACAAATCCAGACAATGTGTTGTACTAATGCATGACCAGTGGTAACAGTGGCAGTTAATATTAATAATAATAATAATAATATACTTCCCTGCTGCAGCCGTCCCCTGTGTCTAGTTGGAAGCTGTCCGGGAAAAAACACTTCCAGTTGGATAAAACTGTTGTTTTTCTACTGATAAGTCGAACTCCTCACAGGCAGCCTTCCGGGACTGTGTGTGAGTTCAAGGAGAGGAGCCAGCCTTCTTAAACTGAAGAAAAGGTTTAAATAAATGCCAATATCTATTCATGGGAGTGAAGTGTTATCTGGCAAGTGCAACTGTAATTTCTGATTTCAAAAGATTTGGCTATGAAAACTGTGAATTCCTGTATCGTAATAAGGTGAGATGTGACTAATTTACCTATGCGCGAGTGCTCATAGACAGTTGCCATCTCTTGGTGCGAGAATTCTGTATTCTGTTTAGTCAGCTGCAACTCAACAGTCAATTTGTTCCAATAGTATCAACTCATTACCTTTCATGACATGAGCGCAATGCCAAAAACGTGTTCAGGAAAGCCAGACCTTAAATCTCTGGGTTGAATGGTTATCATTGTCATTATTCTCTCAGCATGTGCACTCATGTTTCTAGCTGTCATCCCACACTGAAAAGAATGTCCCTAGCCTTAAAGAAGGGATGTCCTGATCCAGTTATTCTGTTCCTGATGCTGATGCTGAAGGCTGTATTAATTTATTCTTTTTGGCCATTTGGGGGCAGCGGAACATGCTGTAAACACAACACTGGCATATTATCACCTAAAATAAAATAAATAGAAATAAAAAAAAATTAATATTAATATATAATATTTTTACAATTTTCATTTGTACATCCAGCTGGCATGGAGCAACATTATCCTTCTTTTGGTGTCGTGCTCATGTCCACCTGATGAATGCAAGTCCAGTATTCACTCTCCTTTTAGCACTGTTTTGGTCTCCTGCGGGAAATAGCTCCACTATGTTCACTAGCCAAGCTAATTTTGTGTGTTGGCTGTTTGGTGCTGGGCAGTAGGACACAGACTGCAACTTTGAGAGCCACAGACATAATCAAATTAATAACATCACATTAAATAATTGTTACTTTCTTATGTATTACAGCAGCCAAATGCAAACTTGTTAATAACCCGTATTAAAACCTGGGTGTTACAAACACAGCTTGCACCACAGCGTGACTTGTCTCAGGCCTGACACAGAGAGAATATTATGGCCATGAAGTTGTTTTCACTTTTACCCTACATCCCGCTGAGTCACTCGAGACAAAATCACATTCCTGTGTCATCTATCCCCAGTAGCTGAAGCTAATACTCTTCATCGATCATCTGTATCCTTCCTCTGACCAGACCGCTCTCTGGGTCCAGACAGTCCCGTCCATGTTCCAAGTGCTCCAGACAGTAATGACACCCCTTAGGTCATGGCGGGTTGGGCCACATTACTCGATTACCCAGACACTGCATACTGTCTCCTACCAAAGGACAGGAGACCACAGGCACCATGGACACATTCCAGCCTCGATGCCCCCTGCAGCACTGCATGCTTTTGTCCTTTGACATGCATATAGACGTGGCCTTTTGCCTGTGTCCTTGATATTCACCTCTAACTGGTAAAGAAAACTAAATAGAGCCCATGTGTATGGTATGTGTTTATTTTTTGGATCTCTTATGGATAAAGTAGTGACACACTTGGTAGGGATTATGGATACACTTAGTTCCCTTCCAAGTCTATTCTACAGCATGTTTTAATGGGTAGACTTTACACCCCACTCACAGAAAAAAAGATTTGCTTGGAATGGTACAGTAACATTTGAGTGTGTAAATGGGACAATAAAAAATGTGCCCCACTAGCTGGAGTATGGCCAGAAATGCCTTTAACCAGCACCAGCCGGTTGGATGGGAACTATAAGTTAGACTTTCCTACAGAGAGGAGCGAAAAAGAGAAAGTGTTTTTACTGCTGTGACAAAATGCTGTGACGCTTTAAAAGTGGTTGACCTCAGGTGCCCTTAATACTAGGAAGGCCAAGGGTGTCCATGGGTGACTGATATGTGTTTTCCCATCTGGCTGTCTGTCTACTCTCTGCAGAGACAGTTAAACAAAAGTGTCACAGCCACTTCAGCTTCTTTACAGTCCAGGGCTTCAGCTTCCCAGCAGACACCACACTCATTTCAGCAAACAGCGGCGTAAAGAGCTGCAAATACAGGAAAGCTGTCCAAAGAAAATACATAAAGTTTGATTGCGGTGGTTCAAGAGAATGCCCTTCTGTCGTCGGGTCATCGCTGTGACAGGAACAACAATGGTGAGCGTGGTTGGAAGCTTGTAAACACAACATTACCATCAGACTGATTCCACAAGGAAACAGATGAATAGAGCAGAAGATAAAACCTTTTTTCAGAACTAGACAAGCTTCTGTTTTTAAGTTACCATGAGTGGCTTTTGTGCAAACATCTCCTGAACACACTGCGAGAGAATATATAAATACATAAATTAATAGTTTTGTGATGACCATTTCTTGGTGTACAGGAAGTGTGCAGCTGTGCGGGCCGCTATGCAAGAGGCAAGTTTCTGAATTATTCCCAGACCTACATCCTGTGGCATAAACATGTGAAATACAAGCTGGAGGTGGAGATTCTATAGACTCACTAAACACTGACAAATCTTACTGGGGAAAGTTACTGCTTTATGGAAAGACAGTACACTATCACCAATGTTATACTAATGCTGACTTACTGAACACAACTAAGAAATAACAATGGAAGAATTAAGAAACATACATATTCATTAGGATGACATGCATTGCAAACACTGTTCCGTCCTACAACAGCTTGTTCCCTGCTGCTCAGAGAGTTGTGGTTAACGTTTAACTTGATTTGAGTCAGAACAACAACCCATCAGCGAGGGAATGGCTTTGACGTGGCTGCTCATGAACCCAACCCGTTATTAGATAATTATCTATTATTCCAACAAATGATGAGGACAGCTTTTGCCCCGGGCACATCAGCTCCCTTTCCTTCCTACCAAAGTGCAAGATTTGCATCGTTCATGCCTGACTCGTCACTAAAGTCAGTGAGTTTTGGAAAAGACAAAGTTAGAGTCAAATAAATCCTCAAGCCAAATACGTCTGAAGGTTATTGTCGAAATACCAGCATTACTGCTCCAGACATCTCATAGTGCTTCCTGTGCTCTTGCTCTCCCACCTGCTATCCAGACCCAGAGGGCCTGTTGTATCTGTCTCAGTCTGGCCTGTAGCCACACAAAGCCATGTGCAGAGAAAGTGTAAGGGAAAACCTCTGTCACTGTCCTCTTTATAGTCCATTCACTGTCATTTGTCACTTCACACCTCTTCCTTGTGGATTTGAATAGCACAAATGGTGACGTGAGATCAGTGTGTTGTTTGCCCTCCAGACAGGGGAGTCTAGTTCCTCTCCTAACAAACAATGGCAGGGTGGGTGAACCCCCAACCTTTGGTAAAAGATCAAAGTTCCTGATCACTGTCCTGTATCAGTTTCCCACTTGGAGATTAATCTGACAAAGCCAGAACTGTTCAGCCCTCCAGCTATCTGCCCTGCAAAGGACCACCACCTCTGTACAGCTCACCGTTGGCTCCTGTACACGCAGGGTGCGGGGCCGGTTTACCACAAGCGTGGCCTGCTCAGCTTTCAAGGTCACTGACTTCAGTCGCATTTCTCAGCCTTATCGGCCACAGACCCAGGGACCAGGTCTCCACTAATAGGGAGGAGTTTTATTCATTACACTATGTGCTCCCAGATGTTGAGACCAACTCATGAGCTAAGTACACGGATGGTTTCACTGTCAAAGCATCAAGGTCAGAAGAAAAAAAAGTTTGCCTGGCAAGAAATAAAGTTGGCTATTTTCAGATGATTTACAGCATTAGTTCAAGTGATATTATATGACTGAAAAGTACCATCTAGCTTGCTAACTTAAGCCCAGCTTGCTTATGTTAGCAAGCTGGGTTAATTAGTTCCAATTTCCGTGTGGAAGCTAAGTGGCCTAGCTTGCTAGCTGGAGTGGAATCCAACCTTAACAGCACAATGTTTTATCCATATTTTGTAAAGGGACAAACACCTTAAATAGCTAATGCTTGTTGAAAAAGGGGGGTAACTGCCTTGTATCAGTGTTTGCATGCTACACAGGGCTATGATGTAGCACACCACGGAAGCATACTAGCACCATCTTCATAACAAAAACCATCTATGGTCATGAGTGGGAGCACCTCTTATACGCTGCCACCCATTACAAGCAGCGACACAGGAAAAGCAGAGAGCATTGTGGAAAACCCTTTTTGTCAAACTGTGCCTATTTTAAACTAACAGCCAGCAGCCATGGATGGAATGATGTAGCGGGTGAAGAGGGCGAGAGAAGTTGAGAGCTCCTCTTTTCTGGCATATGTAACTGTGGAGAGACATAACAAGAGTTATGCAACTGCAGAGTTGGCACAACAGTGAGGCTCAAGACCAACAGAGAACCTAACAGATAGACGGGTGGCTGCCCTCTTTGTAGCGAAAGGAGTGTAGGTGTGTGATCACGTACCATACTCTGCTCCTCTTACTCAATTTTTATTTATGAGTTTCACTGCGATATTTGTGTATTATTCCAGGATGCTAAAGTAACATTTTGTGGTTTTAATACAACCTTATCACCCAACCACACCTAAAAGATTCTGACATTGCTAAAAGAGTTTTGAAGGAGTCAATTCAAGAAATGAAAACTAAAGTCACAATGTGAAGCAAATGTAAAGACATAAAGCTGGGGTGGATTAAACAGTGATGCAGAAACAGCTGCTGTAGTCCACCAGAGATGAAAAACTACTATATGCAGCTTTGTCATATCTCAAAATGTGATTCTTAAAATCAGATCAAATCATTTGGTCTATCGTGGCCAGCAGGAGTGCTGAAACTTTATGATTAATGATGGTGGCCTGATTAGACCAAGACCGCCCTGCTGTAACTATCCTGTCTTACTGTAAATGTCGGGATTGTCCTTCCTTTTGAAGCCAAATGAGGTTCCAGGAAAAACTGGATCATCTATTCAGAATCACAGATTTAGCTCTAAAAGTTGAAAACCTCCTGAACTTGTGTTATCTCTCCTTTCAGGATTTTGTTTTTCTTACTGTAGTTGTACGTATCATTAACAGAGAACAATGACAGTAACACCAGTAATACCTCCCTTTTGTAGAGGAAAGGCCAAGCCCTTGCTGCACAGGCAAATATTATTAACAGCGAAAACAGAAACTGGTAAATCAAAGGTGAGAGCCTGAGGAGAGATTCTTTGGCAAAGTGATGCATTTCACTGGAATGGGGGTTGTTTGGATTGAGAGAAAGGAGAAGCAGAGATGACGCACAAAATTACAGGTCTCAGATCTGAATCCAAAGCAAAACAGCTTTTGTTTGAATAAATCATGGCAAAAAGGTAAATCAGATAGATCTCTACACAAACACTTAAATTCTTAACATCACACTGGAATCAATCAAACTGCAGCAGAGCAGAGAATCTGTAGTCACTGCTACAAGACTAACCTTTTGAGCATTTTCCACCATTACAATAGGTGATTCACTCCAGCAGGAGACCAGATTAAACATAGTGGCCTACTTCACATTTGGATGGAAAACATCTAATATCCCATCCATCCTGGTAGTTTTTTTTTAGACACATTGCTCTTCAGCAAATGACTGAATTTCAAAAATATTCCTAAAACAAATTCATTAACAGTCAACCTCATACATTGCTTTCCTTCTGTGGAATTCAGGATTAATTTTCTAACTCTTGTCATCACCAACTGCAAGTGCACTACTTCTTCAAATGGTCTGATGTCATAAAGGTCAGTATTAGTGGTTTACTGTTCATGAACTGGAGCTCTAAGTCAAGAATTCAAAATACTACAAATACTAGTACTTAAAGGAATAGTTTGGTATTTTGGGAAATGCCCTCATTGGCTTTTTTGCTGAGAGCTAAATGACAAGATTGATACTACTTTCTTGTCTGTGTGTTGTATGGAGCTGGAGCCAGGAGACTATTAGCCTAGCTTAGCATAAAGACTGCAAGCAGGGAGGAGAATCTAGCCTGCAGCTCTCTCCAAAGGTTCAACAACAAGCCTACCAGAACCTCTGGAGCTAACACCTTATATCTCTTATAATCCATACACAAATAAAAATGTAAAACAAAATGCATCTTGTGGTTTTACAGGGCGTTACATGCTGTAAATATTTCCTAGCGAACAACCGTATTTACCGCACAGACGTGAGAGATTCATTGATCTAATCATGTAACTCTCAAAAGAAAGATGAGTACAGCATCCCACATGATGCATAGCATTTGGAGGAAGATCTAAAAGGTATGTCGGCCTTCCTGAAGGCCTTCCTGAAGGGCTCAATTCAACATAACAAAAAGCTCATCCTATTGACAAACATGAGATAACATGCTCTTATCTCTTGTACCAGAGAACTCTGTATAAAGCCTGGAGAGTTGCTACACACTTCAGGTGCAAAAGGTCTGTGAAAAGACATTTGAGTTATGGGTGTTATACAAATCAACTTTATGAGTATACCGGAGTGGTGTGAAACTGTTTAAGAATGCCCTCCCAGACAAATTCCATACAAATAAATCTTTTCTAACCACAAACCAAGCCCAGTGGCACTAAGAATATACACAGCGAGCGTGCTGTTTACACTGCAGTCACTCGCTGGGTTCAATCCTTTAGTGACAGTATATAAAATGCAGTGACACACAGCTAAGTGTAAGGAGCGTCAAGCTGCACCAGCAGTTAAGAGACTGGTGGTTTTGATGTGTTGTGATCATAATAAGAGTACGGTTTCCTCAAAGGAGCCTGGCTTAATTAGCAAAGAAATTCCAATTGTGTCTCCTTAATTAGGCCAGGAATAGGTTTGGGTTGCATGGCATGGTGCCTTGTTTGATGTAAGGGTGTGGCTGCCACTTAATGTTTCTATTACTGCACTGTTTGTGAGCAAGAGTGGCATCTTTTAGGTTTAAATTAGGCATGTATACATCATGCTGTGGTTCATCAGCGTGAGAGCCGATGTGTTGGTGAAATTTGGGATAATATATTTGAATTTGTATTGAAAGCAGTGCTGTGAAGAAGCAAGCAGGTAGTTCGTTGCGCAAGGGAGGGAGAAGCTACCCATTCAAACAATGACAAAGTGAAACCACTAAATGTAACTCAAACGTTTTCCTTTCACACAAAATTTAAAGTCATAAATGTCAGAAGAAGCAGAAATCAGCGCTATTAACTTTTGTTCTTGGAACATTCTTGTGTTGCGCCTTTAGCTACAGGGTTTGGGCAAAGAGTGACAGTTATGTGGTTGTAACTCTGCAGAGGCTCCTAAAATCAGGCTGAGCTCAATGGTTTCTAGGGAACACTGTGGAGCGTGGACATCAAATCTCAGCTAAGAATGTTAGAAGGCAATGAAACACAGTGGAAGACAAAGGGCCATCAGTGGAGTAGACGACCATCCTCGTCCTCAGATCAAACCCGTGAGCAAAGCAAAACTAAGCAGAGAAAGATACTGAACTCCTCACTGGACACAAATGGAAATCAAAATGTACATTTTACAAAAAATATGGGCCCGCAGAGACACGAATAATGCACGTGATTCCATTGTCCCCCTGTGAGAATGACTGAGAATGAGCTGAGGGCTTGTAATAATTTGTCACACACGTGTCTACGGACTGAAGCACAGAGGAGTGTTTAAATGCGCAATATAGACAGTGTGTGGATGCAAGGACTTTTGTGAATTTGAGCCTGTGTTTTGTTGTGTGTGAACGAACATAGCTGCTTTGAACTCACAGTCATCCTTTGGACCTGGCCCAGGCTCTCCAGCTGCTGTTGGATCTCTTGGAGCCGCCTCTCCTGCCCTCTCCAACCCTTTATATCCTGCCGGACCTTCTCTCCTGGCTGCGGGTCCCCATCGCACTTCCAGCCAACCTCCGAGCCACGGCCCTGATGCACAACAGACACAACTAGGTTCTCACAGGGAGCAAACAACTCATCTCACACGTGGATGTGCTTGGGCACGCTCCTAGAGCTGCACTCATAGCTCACGGCTGGCACTTGGAAAGATTTCAGTAGGGATTAAAACCATATAAAAGCTCATCACAATTCATTTGAGTGAAAGTCTTCCATTCCTCCAAGGCTCTTGAGCTACAGTATGCTTATATCTGTTAAAATGCCATTGTTATATGTCCTAAAGATGACAGGCACAGAGTGAAATCAGGTACTCATTACAAGATCCGAGAATGCCCCATACCTCAGCTACAGTCCACGTGGGGTCCAACATGAATCTCACATTTATGGCCTCCACATGCACTAGGTTGACTACTGCAAGCTGCATCCAAAGCAAACTCTGAAAATGGGTCAGAAGGAAATGGGAGACTCATGCTTGGAAGACCATCCACAAACAGCTGATAAGTGAGAGGCTTGTCTTCCTGACCACAGGATGGATGTTTCTCAGTTATCAGCCTGACACATGCTGCGCTGATACTGAAATGCGATACTACCATGAAGGACTAGCTTCTGCAGATGTAGCGTGATGACCAGTAGGTGCTGATAAGCTAGTATACGTGTGGCAAATCTCAAAGGATGGGTCAAGCTGGTAATATCCATCCCCACCCCACCCACAATTTATTTCTTTATGAGGAAGGATGGTAAAAAACGTGGCAAAATGAACAATGCTGTAGAGACTGACCAGTGAATGACCTGTGGTACGGTCGTATTGTGACCTCTAAATACGCAGCTAAAAGCAGCAGCTAGGTTGAAAATAAATAGTTGGGTCTGAGAGGATGTTGCCAACCGCAGGCTGTTTTGGAGTCTCGGTCCAGCGCCATGTGGTTGAAATCTACATCTCTCTTGGTTAGTCTGGAAGCCAGGCAGGCGTAAGCGTGATCTAGTAATGCTGAAATTGATGGATATTTCATAAAATGTTGACATCTCAATAGGGACATGCATACAGCGTAATGGTAGGTTACTGGAGACGGCTGGATCCAGCAAATTGTGAACTTAAACTCTGAGTTAGTAAATCTATTATGACACATTTATGATAGGATGTAATCTTAGTTAAGCCCAGGGTAGGAGGGGAGTTCGGTTAAGTTGAGCCAATATGTTGAGAAGAAGAATGAATGCTTCTGTCCTTGTTAATAAGCAAAACAGACATACCTACTCAACTAATATCACGTATTGCATTTAGACAGATTTTAGGCAACTGAATTATGCCAATATGACTTAACTTTAAAACCTAAATCTTGGCAAAAACAAGAATCTTTTAAGATTTTTCCCAAGTGTGTGTGGCCTCACCTACCAGTGGCCTCTGTCTCCCTATAGGGAACTAATGACAGCTTCTGTCTGAAACCTCTTTTAAGTGGTCGTTACTAGAGCCCTTCAGTTAAGACTCCCTCATCCCGACTACAAAAGCCAGGACCACGATGGGCTCAGACTCCTGTCATGCACCAGAGTGAGAAACACAGCATTCCAACCAGGAAAAATAAAAATTAAAGTCTAGCTTTACCACCATCCTCACACCACTAAATGCATGTTTCTAAAAAAGCCCAAATCTCTGGGAGAAACAGTTTATTTAATTTGGAAACGACAGCTGCCCTACTTTTCACGAACTATAGAGTGCAAACTTTAAAATTGCCTGCAGGGCTTAGCAGTGATAAAGCTATCACTGACCAAAGTGTGATGCAATTTGGCATGTATGTCTTATTATTATGTATATTTTTTTTTACTAAATCAATTCTCTGTGGCGAAATTAACACCCAATAAATTCTGGTGAGTGTAAGGGGAAAGCCTGCACTCTCTTTGCTAATTACAGCAAAGATAGATGGTCCACAAATGACACATCATCTTTCCTGGCTTCCACCTCCTCGTTACTGTATCTCTGTCTTAAATTAGTTCGGCCGTGCTCTGCTAATGTGCTGCTCACGCGACCCCTCGTGTGTAGACACGCTGTTGCACTACAAGTGAGTTCCACTGTTACAATTAAGTTTCAATGGAAAGCTTTTGAATGTTTGTTATAACATGGACCTAGACAGGTCGCCAGTCAATTACAGGCCTAACGCACAGAGACAGACCATCATCCAGGCTCACATGCACACCTACCTAACCTGCGTGTCTTTGGACTGTGGGAGGAAACCAGAGCACCCACAGCATGCAAACGCCACACAGAAAGGCCAAAGCCATCTGGCAGGTTCGAACCCCTCGCTGTGGGGTGACAGTGTTAACAACTGCACCACCATGCCGCCCATAATAGAATCCATCTGATAGCAAACTGGTATCCCTACAGCCACACAGCTAGCATTGGCTAAAGAAAATGACACCAAAAGCAAACTGTATCATATCAGTGTCATGCTTGGTTCACCTGCACACGGTTGAAATGAAATGCCAAGATAAAACAGATTTGTACTGTATGTGAATATGTACTTGCTTTGACGACGGACAACTGAAGGCTGTATGAGATCAAAAGTGTTAACCTGACACATTTTCTGCTTCAGAAAAGATTCAGTAGCCTATAACATTTTATTTGCAGCACTTTGTCCACAATGTTTCTAAATATATAATCGATATAACAGTAATACCAAATGGGTGCAACAAGTTTAAATCCATTTCCAAGGTGTTGGCAAGGATTAACAGCAGATTAGTTTCTTGTGCCAGTCTTGGAGAAGACCTAAAGGAATAATGATTGTTGACCTTAATAGGCTCCAGCGATTGTTCTCATACATTACTGAACTTTATGTATTTTCTAATGGAATGTGTGATAGCTTTAACTCGAGTTTACACTGAGTGACTTCCAAACAGAGCAGAGAAGCGAGACCAGGGTTCAGCTTATCTGAACATCAGCAAAATGCTGGTAATTGGCTCACCTCGGAGTAACCCCTTGACATGCTGTCGAAGATCTCCAATAATCACATATCTGGATCACAACAGTGCTGGGAGGCCACAAACATCTAGACTAAGTATGAAAAACATGTCGAACATGATTATCTTTTAAGAGAAAACCATGTCAGCCTGTTGATGAAATACCAAATGAGTGGCTTGGAATGTTGCATTAGTGTCAGGAGTTGATACAAAGTGCAGTATTGTAAATACAGAGTGTTACTCTGACTGCCAAGTGCAGCTTGAATGACAACTCCTGAAAAGCTGTCACTTTTGCTTTCCCACAATATGATTAAAAAAAAAATGATTTGCCAATCGCCATGAGCAAAACCGTCATTAGATGATTATTTGTACTACTCGCATTTCACATCTACTAATTGGCTATTGATATCCTGTGATCAATTTTATTATTTCAAATAGAAGCAATACATTCCATCGCGAGGTTGTCATGGCGTTTGAGCGTGAAACAGCTGCAGCGGTTGATGGACAATCCACTATTGTCCAAAGTGACGAAATAGGAAGAATTTTGGGGATTATGTTATGTTTATAATTAAAAATAAATCTTGGATTCTGAGTGTGCTACATCTTGACTTTCCCATTAAAAGGAACACATAATTATATCATGTCAATTATATTAGTTTTGTTAGACAGTGGAGGCCTTAGAGATTGGTAGCCTGGAGCGTCTTCTCTACTCCATTATGGGTTACATCTGTGGTGCGATTTGCCAAATCCTCTCATGCTGGCACGTTCTCAGATACGTCTCCTGAACAACAAGAAAACAATACAAATGACTAGGTCACCCTTATGTATTTGGTGTTCTCTTGTATACTTCTGTAATATGCGTATCATATAAAAGGCAAGATGGTGTGCTTCAGGCTCCTTCTTATATTAGCTATTTAGGAGGACTGCCTGAAGCCAGACCACAGACTGCTGAGAGAGCTTGATGACCTTGTTCACACACTCAAGACAAGTTAAACAGGGACGACGTGCTCTGAGGAAGCTAATCCAAGGAAGTGTCAATGGTAAAACCGTAAATGCTACTGCATAGTCCAAACAAACTAATTCGAACAAGGTGTGGTCTTTTCAACATCAAAAATCAACAACAAAAATGGAGAAGAGATGGAAAAGCTACATGTCAGAAGAAGGGAAGTAGAGGCTTCTGGGTGTTTGTTTTGCAAACATGATGCAAAGAGTTACGCAAACCAAACAACGGAAAAAATACTCAATGGGTTTGTCCTTGCAAAACTGTGAGGTGGACGCTAGCCAACATTTCAAACAGCAGTTTGTTTGAGCATGCAGTAGCCACAAAACGGCTCATTGGCCTGGTCTCTGGGGGCCTTTGTTATATTAAAACATGTCTGTTGGTCACATTAAGTCAGACATTAAAAAACAGGCACAAATAATAAAAACAGCATGTTTTTCCACATATAGTGAGTTCCCAGATAATGGTAATCTAGTGCAATCCAATACAAGAGCCCTGCAATAATTCGTATCTTTTTAAAGATTATACAAATCTACAATATGCTGTAATCATTCTGTAGTAAGTGGTAGTGCAGTCGAGCATTGGAGTACATTATAATCTACTCCATTTACATCAGCGAACAGAATGCAAGGAGCACTCTACTTTAAACAGATTCAGACCGACAGCAAAATATACACCCCAGTGTTTGCGGACAACGTGTCTTGTTAACGACCTTTGGCTACACATTGCAAAGGGACAGTGCTATTACGATGAAAAGGAGCCAGCCATGCTGACTCACCCAGAGATGACTGGTGTTGTTCAGAACAGCACGCTCCTCTCTTTCTCTTTCTGTGTCTTCTCTGCAAATCTGAAGTATAGTAGGAGCTCTGGCTGTGCCACGTGGACCCAGGCTACCTGCCAAGGCCTGTCCACATGCCTTGCCACGAGCACTCCCTGTGAGAGCTCAGGAGTAAGCCGTTCGGAAGCTATGGCTGAGAGTCTCCTGACTCCTCTCTTTTTCTCGTATTTCTCTCTGTCTCTCAGCTTGACATTTTGCCCAGCTATGGCCTGCTGTCATCTGCCAAGTTCTGAGGCAGAGGTGCTGTAACACACACGTCTGCCATACACATTATATGCACTACCTGTGTGCTGACACTTGGGTAAGCAAGGCAGTCCAAACAAATGTTTTTGATTCTTCACCACTTGCCTTGCACAAAGGCATATTTTAACTCTTAACACCATAATTCCATTGTATGTCACCATTTAAAAAATGTCCCCGATATGAAATTTCCAAGTTTTCTTTTCCCCCTCCAGGAAGTCGTGTTTTTACATCAGTATTTTGGATCAATGGTAGATGACTTGGTGATTGCTGAACATTCCTGAAGTATTAGAAGATTCACTTGTGGGTCATCTGGACTTTATACTTGCTTTTTTCATAGGAAAGGAGGGTGGTCTGGAGCAAACACTGTTGCATAGATCAAAACCTCCTGGCGCATCCTAGAATCGAAAAAGCATGTTGAATGTGATACTGGGTTAAAAGATCCACACATCCTGTGTGTTCTCAGTATCTTAACATAAACCAAAGAGCAATGAAAGGTCAGAAAATGTTTGATCTGCTTGAAGGTTTCCCTGTTCGGGTTGTGGAAGAAGATCTTGCATTTGTGATCCCTCCAAGTCATTGTAAATACTTCACAGTTTATGACTTTTACTGTTAAGAGAGACTCATATCATCTCCACCCAGCAATATAAGATAATGTTAGTGTGTGCCAAATAATGACACAGACAAAATAAATTTGAACAAAGGGCTTAAGAAGCAGACCATGTTTAATATTTATCAAAAGCATTGGGGAAAAAACATCCACGCATCGCTTTTCACTTCTTTCACGCTTTTCAGTGACACACGCTGTGTATCGTCAAGCACAATATCTGACCTAGATTTCAGCTGATAAATATCTTGTACGACGAGGTGGTACTTTTTCAATGATGAGAGATGAAACATAGGACTGTGAGCAAAAATGGTTTGCCAGCTAACAGATAGCCTGGCTGTTTCCAAAACTGCAACATGTCGTTTTTTTACACTTCACTTTTTAGTACGAATTAAACAAACGAGATATAACGTGGTAATGAGCTTCAGAGTGTGGTCAAACAGAAGGTTAAGCGAATTCTTGCCTCGCCACTTTCGCACAAACACTGCTGGATTGCTTGTGTGGTCCTTATTGATTCCCCCCAAACAATCCAGGCCAGACGATAGCTCTAATTTAGCAAGAAACGGACTGTGTTTGCAGGAGTCTGCCTGTGCGTTGTCATGCCCCTTGTCTGGGAGGCTTGGGGGTTACGTGTCTTTTGTTCTAGTCTTGTGTTTTCATGTCACGTCCCTGTCTGTGTGCTTGTGTTTTCATGTGTTCTTCCTTGTTTCCTGCTTGAGTTCTCCTGTGTCAGGCCCCGGTTTGTTTCCTGTGTGTGTCCAGTGTTTCCCTCCCTGGTGTGGTT
>JAVQJF010097972.1:0-43684 GCA_036023855.1 Gadopsis marmoratus | reverse complement strand
CAACAGCAGCTATACTAATAACAACAGCTACACTAATAACGACAATAGCAGCAGCAGGCGTCCACATCCACTCGACGTGACCCGTGTTCATCCAGACTGAGCAGCACCACGTCTCGGATATCCAGTCTCCACACACAGACAGACAGACACAGGGAAAGACAGACACACACATAGACTGACACAGAGAGACAAACACGGACAGATATACTCCCATCGATAGACACAGACAGACAGACACAGAGACAGAAAACACAAACAGACAGACATGAATGATGTCTCTACCTCATGATATGAGGTAGAGATGAGCAGCCCTGAGATTTCACTGCATGAACTAAGGTCTGCAAATGTTGTTTGTTCTCTTGAAGCCTCCATGTGTGCTGGCACAGTTTACACCTCACACTTGTGTAAGTTGCATACTCGGCTTCCAAATGTGAAAACAAACTCTGCACATACGTCATTCGGCACAGCTCAAACATCCAAGAGAAGTAACAATAAGCCAAACGCATTTGTTTATTGATTTTCATCACAAAGCAGGGAGGGCTACAGCAGAAAAGTGTCCCATCCACCATGAATGAGAAAAAAAATGTCACTTTATTTGCCTACATTAAGCTCAGATTTAGGGTGTGGACCTTTTCCCCAGGAAGCTACAAATCAAAACTTGGGAGTGAAATCCAAAGCATCTCCTAAACAGTCGCAACTGACTTGAAGCAGTGGTGAGCAAGATATTTAACTGCTGAATGGGGTGATGAATTATAATGAACTGATTAATCTTTTAGGGGAGCTTCTATCAATTATTAAGCTCAGTTTGTCTCTATTCTCAGAAAATAACAATAATAATGTCCACTCTTTCATAATTCTTTCCTCGGGGCAACTCCAAATATTTCACCTTCATCACTTGTCAATCTCAGATTGACACACATTAACCTGACTGTCATAAAGTAATAACATTAATTCATAATCCCTCTGTTGTCACGTAGTTTTGCCTGTCTAATCTACAAACCACATTGCCAGTGCTGTTTTATTAGCTGTTTTTTGACCTGATCGGGTGAAGAATGGCTTTCGTGTTGGTTAGTGGCACAGCAAGATATACTGCAGGTGATAGGGTGTGCGTCACACCAGAGCCAAAGGAGGGAAATTAATTAACAAAAACAGCCCAGGACACAAATCACAGCAGCCACATGCAGTATCACACTCGCTCACTGCAACAGACAGATTTATCAAAGCTTTTTTCATTCGCTTTCATAGAAGAATGTGTTTCATTTATGTGAAACGTGTCTCACTTGAGGAACAGCAAAGCTAACGGCTATAAAGATTCCCTGCTTCAACTGCTGTTCTTTGCTGTTTAAGCATGATATTGTTAGTTTAACAGTGTGAATCAAAGCAATTGGTATGGACTGAAGAGAGAGTCACTTAGTACACAAAGCCATCTGAGTTCCTCTGTGTGAAAACAGAAGAGCTGGGAGGTTTGCTGAATCAGTTAGGGCCCAGTTTAAAGAAATTTGAAAGAAGACAGCCGCTTAATGAGATGTAGCTGGGGACTGAACAGTCATGGTATTATTTTCCTACTATTCAATCTCATAAAAAAATGAGCGTCTGTCATTGCCAACATTGATTTATTCCCACAGGTGTGCATTAGTTTCAGAGCCAGTGCTTTTTCATGGCAAGCTGCCAGAGATTAACTACAGCACATCAATATGCTTCGTATAGAGACATCCTCATCGGATTTCTTCTTACTCTGCTGTCTCAGCTATGGCTCTGCTTTTGTTACAGTCATTTCTATTGGATTTATGAAAGGGTAAGCCTGCAGTCAATGTCACTGTCACTTACTGTAGCTTAACTTTGCCAGAGTTGAAACTTTGCCTGTACAGCCGCTTCCAGACAGAATTACAGCGGAACATGGCTGATAAAGTATTGGAAGACTTCAGTCTTTTCTTATTATTCAGTGGCGTGAATTTTCTGTGTGTGTGCGTGCACAGGTTAGTAATGGTTTAAGACATTCACAGATTCATTTTGGTATAATGTCAAGCTCAGGGACCCAGGGTTCACATACAGAGCAGATCACCGCTTATGAGTTGTGTGTCAGGGGCCTTTTACAATGCATGTGCATTGTATACCTAGAAACATTTAATTAGAACAGAAAATTGACTTATTGAAATAAATGAATGCAGAACGGTAACAGTTGAGGAAGGATACGCCTTTGGTTATTGGTTACATTATGAAAGCCAGTACAGAATTATCCTTCAATGAAGACACATGTGATGGTGAATAGCTGAAAATCTGAAGAAGTTTTCCCAACCATGCTTATCCTGCATATGCAGTAGCTTTTATTACAATGGCCCACCACAGCATCTCTCAGGATCTGCCTTAATGGTTCCCAAGGTGTATAGCGGGAGATGATATTCGAGCAGTTAAATTAGAAAGTGACGGCTCCAAAGCTTTAATGTCAGCCTGCCTTCATTCTCACAGACAGGATGCTCTTTGGCAGATGCCATATGATTGACACCCAAATCATGTGCAAATGAAATGAAAACCCAGAGGAGTCTCTGTGGACAGGACTCAGGTTATTGGATCACCTTCAAGGGTGTATGAGAACAACAGGGAATTGGGGCTTAAATGAATACCAGACACCAGGAAACATAACCAACACAGTTGCCCGGGTGGGGATTGAAAAAACAAATAGCTTAATAATTATTACAGTTAGGCTAATTAAAGTTTCTCCTCGCACCCTGGAGAAATTAATCCAGTCTGACTGTGGCCCAGTCTCACTGTTTGGTGTCTGGTGGGATGAAGGATCTAAACCCTGATTATTTTGAGGACATGTATCAAATTGTACTGTCATGATAGACTGAACTGTGCAATTAATCCCAAAGTAGATATGGAAGTTGATTGACTAGACAAACTGGTGAGCAAAGGACTGCTTTATTTATAACCCAGACCCACATTACAATTCCTTGTACAATTGGTAGTGTCAGCCATTACCTTAGCTGCAATTGCTCATACATCTGTCTCAAAAAGTTTGGCAAAAACATAGCTTGCAACAGCATTCGTTATACTATATGTTATCCAATAAACTTCAATAAAGTTACAGCATAAGATATATTTTCGGCATAACAGCAATTTCCCAATGCCCAAGTATATCACAATTTTAAAATAAAAAGTAGCATCATTGTATTTATGATTATCTCATTTTGTCACCCGGTGACATTATCCCTGTTCCTTGTAATTATTAATTAGGTACTCACAAGTTGTTACCCCTTATTCCCTAACCACTTGAATCCCAAAAAAACAACCTGACAGGACAACTGAGAAAAAGGTGGAAAGGAAGTAGAGAGAGAGAGAGAGAGAGAGAAATAATTGCATGTTGAGTTGAGTTTTGTTCATTGCAGCGGTGTACCCCTCAAACTCCAAAGATGATGTGGGTTAAGTAAAATTTCAGTGCATCCACTGCAATGTGTGAAAGTTATTTGTTAGTATTGACTTTTCACTGACCACTATCGATTGATGCAACATCAGACACAGCTGGACCTCAGGAGAGTCCACCCACACACGGCGCTGTCAGACACAGCTGCAGGAAGGAGGGATGCTGAGGGTGCTGCTGCAACCCTCTAATACCAGGTTTGTGAGGTATATTATGAGTATTTTTTTCAAGCTATCCAGATGGTTTCCAATAATCCGCTGTACAGTGTCCTGTTATCATCTGTCTGTAGGCCTATTCATCTGTTGGCTGAAGGTTTGCATTGGATTTAGACAGCCTCTCCGGCAAATGCAGCAAATGCAGCTTTCAACCAATAGCAGCATTTTTGTCATGAGTGATGTGCCTTAATGTGTGACATGTTAATGGGAGGACATGGCACCGGAGTAAATAAGAATAATGCTGGTTTGTTGAACAAGGAAGGAGAGGATACAGATGAAGGGCAAGTTGAGGCTGGCTGGTGTTAGAAGGCCGGCAGACAGGCAGGCAGAACGTGATCACCATGCAGGTGAGTGGAATCCTGGGAGATGACGTGAACCTGAGCACAGGAGAACAGGATCAGGACTGAGCAGAGACAGATTCAAACACATTTAATAGGTTGCTACCGAACGAACTGAAGCAATGATGTTGCGATGAGTGGATGGAAAACCAGGGTTGAAATACTGCAGACTGATGTGTGGATGGACGACAGGTGTGCTGGCTGATTGCAGAAACAAGGCAGGAAGTTTGTAGATGACAGTCCCGCCTTCCCGGTCGACACAGACGCACACACTGAGAAAGACGCAAGGCACAAGAGGGAGGAGAAAACACCAGAAACATGAGGGAAAAACTTTGCTTGCACGGCGGAACCATGACATAATTCTTATTTCAGCTGGCTTGCTAAGTTAGGATCCAGAGGTGGCGTCGGCAGGCAAGCATTAAGGCACGTCAGATTGTGTGTGCGTGTGTGTGTATGTGTCTGTGGCCATGTGACAAGTCATGTCCCATGTCCATGTGAGTCAAAAGTAGCCCAGTTCAGTGGAAAACCACAGGCCTCGTGATCCTGAACACACCATGACACGTGGAAAGACAGTGCATAATTAAGCAGAAATGCATACAGAAATGTAAATTGACAAAGAAATGTAAAAAAGAATGCAATGGGAAAATAATGCAGAAATAAAAACATAAATATACATTTATTCAGGTTTTTTTCAACCAATTAATCCTACATTTATTTTTAAAATTATATTTGGTGCATTTAATGGCATATTCATTTGATTACTGAGTTATTTATTCATTTATTTTTGATAATAGCAGTTCCGGTCCTCCATATAGGTGTAGTTGTACTGATGTTAATCATGCTGTTTTCAAATTGTCATATTGTTATGTTGACAAAACATCATATGGTGCTGTCAAGATGTAATATACAACGTTGCAAAGGCATTGTGAACTGTATAAACTGTAATTAGGGCTCACTGTAATGCTGTGATTTTATTGGTTAAATTACAAATTAAAAACTATGGTGACTCATAAAATTAACTTCATCAATTGAATGATTTCCATTCGACAATATATATAAAATTAAATTTATTAAATGTTGGCGATATTTCTATTATTAGTAATTTTTAATTATTAATGAATTTTTGGGGAAAAAAATGTTTAAAAAACTAAAACTAAAACAGATTGCCTGGGGAAATCAAAAGGAGATTCCAAGAACATTCCTCTGGCTACATCACTGGCTCACACTTCGACAATATTTGAAATATCTGAGAGACATGAATTCTCCAGCAGTGTGACAGTGGCGATCTTCTGTCTGTTAGAGGGATGGTGAGAGAGAGCAGCCTGGAAACTGGGACAATGACTGTCTGGAGTTTGAATTTAGACTGAATATTCAATGAGGTGCTAGAATAGTTTTATTATATTACATTGAACAGAATAGACAGCTAAAATATGCATGCTTAAGAAATTAGGCTTACATCCAAATGCATGAAGATACGAAAATGTTATTTTATAGCCAGTGTAATTCAATTTTAAGTTATGAGTAACTAATTTCTAATTATCTTATCTAATTTTTAACTATCGGGCAGTTAGACCAATAAACTGTGACATTCACACAGAGCTGCAGTGCAGGAGAGGAATATTTTGTTCTACTGCATGCCATTAGTTAACCACTGCCTACTGTATGAAGTGGTTAATTAACTAGAAATAAAAACCTTTAGATAGTTATATGCAGTGTGCAATTCTAGGACTCACTATAAAACCACAGCACTAATGGACTAAGCAAATAAACCCTATTTTGTTAGAATTTCTCAGGATTTACAATTCAGTGCAAACCTATAAAACAATCATGCCAATGAAACGGCCATTTATGAGGTCGGTCTCTGAAAAGAAAATATCATCATGTGCAACTGTTTCCAGCATTTTTTATTCATCTATACTATACACAGTGCAATTGCCCACACTAATGTAATTTAGACATTGATTGCAAAGTATGGCAGTGCAGAAGAGCAGTGGATGAGTTCAGCAACCCTGCGGCTGGTCTTTATCACACTTGTAATAACAGAGGAGAGAGTAATTCCATTGATAATGAAATCTGACTCAATATATTCGCTACCCTACTTGTCATTCTGCACACACTCTGCTCAGTGTGTCACTTTTTGGAGTACATTAATCATTCCAGCTGTTATTTACATCCAGCGTGTCCATGGTTGTATCTGCCAATATATTGTCAGAAATCTCACTAATTCTGGAGTCTCTCCAGTTTGGATATGTGATGGACCGGTATCAACTTAACCTCTTCAAAACCTTTCCTCTTGTTTGCATCGATAAAAGCCAACTGTATTTATTCAAGACTTTAATGAGCCCCTGCTTTATACTAAATATTCCTGATGATTAAACGCACAACTGAACAAGTTTATGGAAATGCTATAACTTCAAATTTGAGTGGCTGGAATGCAAACACTGGTCCATTTGCATGGAAGGAGCCATATCCTGACTTTTCCCTTTCTTAATTGGAAGGGAGGCCTCACATTGTTTCTGTTCTAATTGATAGGAACCAAAAGGAAAAACTGGAGAACATAAAAGAGCATCTCTTCCCACATGTTTCTAATGATAATGATACTTTCTTATACACATGAAGACAGACTGTTTTTTTTACCAGTTGCTGTAGACACTTCAGCAGACCAGGGCTTATAGTCCATGTTTCATCTCTAGCTTGTATGCTTCCAAATAGATCTTATTATTGTACACACATCTGGTAAAAATATTCAGCACCAGATTTACATACATTCAATTTACGCCTGCAATCTGCATGTAATTAGCACTGAATTTACCAAGACTGGAGCCAATTTGGCAACCAGCGACTGGGACTGCCCTCTAGCCACAATCAGAGACAGAAGGAGAGCTCAAAAGGCGCCGATAAGTGCTGGGATTTGACTGAGATCAGCAATGTCAGAGAAGAAATGATAATGTAGTGATGCTGCATAGAGATACTGATTAATTTAGTAATTGAACTCCTAAACACTAACAAAGGCCACTTGAGAAAATTTACCATGAACCATGTACAAAATGAATTGTACAGTGGTCTAGATGTTTTTCACTGGATAAGTGAAATGTTTCCCTCCTGGGGATGCTAGAGGAACGGTTAGGGGCTCACCAAAGTCATTAGGATTCATCCTCTGATCCTCTGAGGACCAAGGATGCCATGGCATTTCATTCAATAGTTAGAGATATTTCAGTCTTGCCCAAAGTGGTGGACTGACTGACAGGCTGACATTGCCATCTTTAGAGGAACACTACTATCATGGCAGAAATTGTCTTATCATATGAGATATATTCCCATAGTTTAAGAACAAACTCAAAGCAATGCAGCCATAGCAGCTACAGTCGTTGTTTCCAGTAAATGTCAACATTTTTCAGATGTGAGTGAGAAGTGTCTGCACTTTATTAGTTGCAGAGTAGAAAGAAACCTTTCAACTTCCCTATATGCCTCAGTTCAACTATGGGCAGGGAACTCAACGCCAGCTGTATTTCCTAAAATGTTGATTGATTACATTTCCCCAGTAACTGCCAGGAAGGTTTGAAAGCTGCTGGTGTGCATCTTGTCCAGATCAGGCCAGAGTTCACATCTATTAGCTTGGAAAAGGGCTTTAAATGTGTCATGTATGGGTGTAACTTCTCTCCCTCAGTGTTGGAGCTGGACAGAGTGGCCTGATGGCATCCTGTGCTAATTCTTTAAAGTCTCCCAGAATCTGTAAATGCTTTGGCTTCCAGCCAAAATGTGTCAATCTCCTGAGAAGTCCGTTGACGCCACTTTTCTTCACCGGCTCTACAAGCTGTCGTGAGTGTGTAAGGAAACACTCTATCTTCTTGTGTCCTCTGCCTCTATCACAAAGCACTTGTCCACAGTTTCCATTTGAACAAGTTGAACAAAGTGCATATAAAAGCTATTTCAATTGTTATTGTACATCTCACCCACTTTCCCTGATAAATACCTGTGTTTAGCATTCCGTACACGACTGAATTGCAGCCTAGTGAATCCTCTTGATCCAGAACTCTATCAATTCAGTCTGCCAGCACTAACCATCAGCCAGAGCTTGGTGATAACAATTTGAGTGGACAGGCCCTGTTATTAACATCCCTGCAGGTATTCAAACGACACAGAACAATAACATAGACAAGGCACGGAATTAAGTTCAAAAGGCAACATATTGCATTGGGCAACGCACAGAATAACTTGAACCAAAGCATCTGCTGATGCCGCCGTAAAAAACAGCTGCCAGTGGAAGAAGTTAAAACAAGATTATCTTTATAGTTGGATATCAGAGACTAATATGAACACACGTCCTAGTGGCCTGATTTTCTCACAGCTCATTTAATTTCACCAAAACAGAGGAGTTTACAAACTAATTTCATCAAATTCACTGACATGAAGGTGGGAAAATATATATACAGGGTCTACAGCAAAATAAATCAACTGTCACAGAAAATCCACTTCCGTATGATCATGTCAATTTTGTCTCAAAATATGCCATGTGCGATGCTTTTATTTGTTATGGGATGGCGATAAAGACTAGGGTGGTACATTCCAGCTATACCAGCATGAAACGGTCAAGCTTTACAGGTATGACCTCCAGATATGAAGCAAATGAACTGGTATATTATTTCACAATCACTGTCAATTCTAACCTCGGCGACAAATGTATTGCATTTCCTGTGGCTGCCACCCCGTGTTTAGTGAACTACATTTTTAATGTCGAAGCAGTAGTAGTGGGAAGATTTTGGCTTAGCATCAGCGGTAACTTATAAATAAAGCTTCAATATGGATGTAGAACGGTGGACTGAGGCTATTATCAATCAAATACAATTGCACAAAGTTGGGAACATTGTACAGAAATGGCAGACTCCACCACTAACTAAGAAGACTACATAGAGACGTGATCACAGAAGGTGATACCTTGAATGACTACTGCTTATAAAAGAGGATCATGAGTTGTAGGATAAACAGGGTTTGATTTAATGAAGAATTATTACAACTTTAAAGTTTGAATCAAAGAAGCTACCCTACAAGCACTAATTAAATCCCGTCTTCGCGAGTGTATGTTTTGGTCTTATGACATTCCTCTCATCTACATTCTTGAGTTTCACAGCACAAGCCCCTTAAATAATGTACCCCTTTGGTGCTGCATTCGCTCCCCAGCCTGCAGCCTTCAGCCTGCTCCTCCCACATGCAGAGATAGGAAAACGTCTTTGCTACGGTCCGTGTCGGTGTGAGTGGTTGCGTTTCCTGTATTCTGTTACTTGTCCTGTGTATTTTGGGTCTTGAGGTTTACAACTTTACTCCTCCTGTGTCCTGTCTGAGCCTGCCCTCGTGTGACTGTTGAGTGGTTTCACCTGTTCCCCTGTGTTCACCTGTCACAGCTCCCCATGTTAGTGCCCTGTGTATTTACATGTGCTCTGTTCAGTTAATCCTTGTCGCGTCATTGTCCATGTCGACGTGGTGTTGATGTTCTGCATGTCTTCTGTGTTTGCTCCCCAGATTCTGGACTTTCCTCATATCTCTGTTGTTGGACTTGTTTTGCACAGTCGCCTTACCGTTTGTAAGTGCCTTTTTGTTGCCCGCTGAATAAAACCCCGTTCTTCTCCCATTTGGGTCCTTTCTCCACCGCCTACACCCCCCGAGCCTAACAGTCTTAAATCCACTTGTTATGTTCCAAGTCCAAACTATGACTGCAAGTTTGTTTTAAGCAAGCCTTCTTCCAAAAGCACAAATCCATTGACCTCTGGTTTAATAGCTTTGACCCCATTAAATGTTGTGACAACCAGGGTCATGGCATACCAGCAGAGCTGCTCGAAAGTCTGTTCTACAATATATAAATACAAGGCTTACTGTTTGTGTTGAGGATATGGCAAAACAAATATCTAAATATATGTACTGTTTATTTTTTAATATCTTCAATGATACAGGCTTAACAAATTAAATGGATGCATCAAAATATATTGCAATATAAATAAAAACTCTTTTGTATATTTTGTGTATACCTCTGGGACATTATGTTTTGGTCCATCCGACGCCGCCAGGTTGCATCTGTCCAGGAGCTCAGTGATGCCCTGGTCCAGATCTGGGAGGAGATACTCCAGGTCACCATCCGTCGTCTCATTAGGAGCACTGACATTGTCAGACATGCATACAAGCACGTGGGGGCCATACAAACTACAGAGTACCATTTTGAGTTGCTGCAATGACATTTCAGCAAAATGGACTAGCCTGCTGCATCATTTTTTTACTCTGATTTTCGGAGTGTCTTTGAATTCAGCCCTCTGTAGGTTGATAATTTTCATTTCCATCAAACGGTGTGGCATGCTTTTGTTCCTAACACATTACCCAGTCCATATCAGTATAGATATCCAGCAGGATTTCTTTTCCCACTGAGATCTGATGTGTTTTTCAAAGTGTTCCTTTCATTTTTTGAGCAGTGTATAATGTTGCATATTATTGTGAATAAATATGCTCTATAGTAATTTAACATTCACAGGGACACATGCATGTCCAGCTTAACAGGATGTATACACTGCGAGGTGACTGCAGAGTCTGACCATGTCCATCTCACGCACTGATCCTGCAGCTAGTGCATGTGGAATTAAAGGGCTCTGTGTATGTTTCTAACACACGCATTGCTGTCTGTTACTTGATTTGAGGTGTATAATTCATTGCAGTATCAAAAATTGAGTAAAGTTGGAAACTCCTGTAGTGTCAGAGAGCTCATTTGCATTCATGTGTGCTACAGCAACAAGCCATGGTTTACCAAAGAGCTCAGGCAAGGGAGACACATTGAGGGAGCTCACAAGGCAGAAAACAGAGAGGAATACAGAGCAGCAAAGTACCAGCTCAACAAGGAAATAAGAATGCAGGGACATGTTGGACAGACATTTCTCCACCTTATTCAGGCCACTGGCTCTACCTGCAGGCCTCGCTTTACGGGGGCAATTGAAAGCACATTGCATCACACATCAACACAGATTGTTTGTTTTTGTCTCTTGGGCCTGCTGATGCACCCCCTCGACGATTGGGCAAGGACAGAGTATCCTTCACTTATCATTATCTCTAAACACAGGTCCTGGTCTGCCTCCTGTCACTTCACTAATGTTGGGATCTCGACGCTACCTCAGATCTTAAGCACAATTAAGTGATTTTATTTATGTTCATCTGTTCCACCTCCCTTAGCTTTTTAATCTTTTTTAAACTTGTATCTTGTCCTGCTAAATATTTTCATTCATATCTTCCATTCATTCGTTTGTTTTTTTCTATCGATCTCAGCTCGCAGTGCAAAGGCAGCGTGCACGGCTTAGACTGTGTAGCAGCTCACTTTTAGTCATTTTGTGGCCCGAGGGGTGACGATGCATCTGCAGTACAGTTGAAAACATGGATTGACTTAGGAGGAATACAATGTATTATCTGCAGGTATAGAAAGGCTTGCATGAAACATGACCAATCAAATCACTACTCTCCCCTATCTGTAAAACAAGGGCACGCTACGGCACTGCATGCTGACTATTTCATGGTGGAGACAAACAGTTTTGAGTGGATGTGCAACAAGAGTGTCTACCAAGAGGATACTGATGTCCTTGAGTGGAAAATGAGACAATGGGAGATGCAGGGGAGATAACACAGTTAGATACTGTGTGACTTTGGTTTTAGAAGGAAGATTACCAACCATGGGGAACCTTTACCCGTTTTTGGCAGCATGGGAGACATCTGCCTCCACAATCCCACTGTGTGCATCCTGACTGTTCCACGTTGAACAACAGAGTCGAGATCAAAATTAGAACAGATGCCGTACAAAATTGGTTGGAACTACCCGACATTTCATGGTATTTCAGGGACTGCTGTGTGTTCTCAGCAACAATAAATTTCTATTATCCGCATTGTGACCAAGTGGTATATTCGTAGAGAGGCAAAATGATTTTGGGCTACCAGATGCAATCAATTCAGATTGCATTGGTAACCACTATGGTATTCAACACGTAGATACATTATTTTAAAGAAACCTGGCCCTCTCTGTGCCTGTACAAGCACAACAGGCTCCACTGCTTCTTTATCTTCACCTCTGTCCCTGTCTTATTATCCCTCCGTCCCTGCATTGCCACAAACTAATCCACTTTTGATAATGCTGGGGCAGAGAAAGACAGTGAAAGGGCTGAATAAAGATTTATTCAGAACTACACAGACGACAGCTAGCTTTGGTATTCCAAAAACAATATTTGACCACTTACTGTGTACATGAAAAAGTCCTACCTGGTTCAAGACATCCAGTTAGCCCCCATCCTAATCAGCATCAGTGGATCATGGACATGACAGGCTGGAGACATTATGTGAGGATGGACAATGATGAATCCCTCTACCACAGAGAGGTGGGCCTTTGGCTTAAAGGAAACACCCCGCCTCTTAATATGTTTTTTTATTACATTCCAGGACTTATTTTGTGATGAATTGTTGTAATTTACTTTGTCACTGTAGCCACATTTACTCACCCTATCTGGTCTACTTCAATTTCAGCTCCTGATTTTCTATATTCTCTCAAATTACTTTTCAGGTCTCTGCAATAGAGAGTGATGGCAGGTTTCTGTCTGTATGGGAGAAACAGAGAGTGAAGAGAGAGAAATGCCACAGTGTTGGACCCATTCGTTCAAATTACAAAAAAAAAAAAAAAAAGAAAAAAGCTAATGAAGAGTGTTTTATTTCCACATGCTACTGAGAACAGATCCACAAAGATGCAGTTCATGACTGCACAGTTTAGACAGTGAACAATCCCATTTTCATCCAAGTGGGAAATAAACATTAATATTTACTCAGTTATTCTGATGCACAACAAGCATAAAACATGAAAAAGCTATCAGCGGAGAGAGAATACCATCTTTTCACTAAAGTACCAGTCCCTTTAGAAATCTATCCTTTAGCCTGCGCTTTAGTGTACTGTCTGTGGACAAAATAGCTTGTCTGGAGAAACTGCCTCTTGTACAATGTGTTATTTATTTATTTAAAGAACCTCCGTGCAAAACAGCAACTCTAAAAAGAAACCTTTTCTTTTTTGGGGGGGTGGATTCTCACACCAGAAAAACAGTGTTTATGTTTTCTGTAGCTGAAACAGTCTCTGCTATTACTGCTACAGTGAAGATACCTTGATGTCGCCAAGTATCAAATGGAACAAACAAGACTAAGGCTGCATTTCGGACCAAATCAGGCGCCGCCTCGCATTCATTTGAACGTAGTGCGTTTAGGCTGCGGCGGTGGGGGCACGAGGCGGTGCTGATCAAACGCCTTGCAGCCAATTAAAACACAATCATCTTTTGGAGAAACGCTCACATCCGCATGCCAACGTGCTTACAGTGACAACGCCAACATGCTGACCTTTAGTAGCTGCAATGTTTACCATTTTCATCTTTATGGAGTTTGCATGCTAACACCAAATACATCTTAGAGCTAAAGCTGATGGGATGTTTCTTTGAACCCCACGTGTACTCTAACTAAATCCATTCATCTTAGGCATCTGTTTATGCGCTGGTTTTTCGACAAAGCTCTTTGGCTTTACAGTGCATGCTTTACTTTTAAACAGCACATCTTGTTTGCACCACAATGGATAGGCTGCACCCGGTCTTTCGGTGTTGTATAAGTGTCAGCATTCTGCACCAATTAACCGCGTTCATTTGCCTGCGTGCCCATTGTGCTTGGTAAGTAAAAGTGCTTCTGACTCTAATGTGGAAATATGAGTGGGTTTTTCAGCCCTTTGAAGATTGCAACGCTAGTTTGATCACTTAACATCGCTGAATGAAATGACTGCTGTGACCTCTATGATAATCACAGGCTCGCAACACCCACTGTGGTAACAAGACAGCCGGGTGAGCTATAGCAGTGAGCTTTTCAACAAATGGCTCAAAGAGGCTCTCATAACATCCCAACTAGCATGTGATTTTGGTTGTAGGAGATTCATTTTGGAGAACCGTATTGCCCTTGTTATAGATGTTTATATTTTTTAGTCTTGGAGTTTATTTCTCTTAGGTACAGACACATTTGTGTACAATGTGATGTCCTACAAACTCTTTATAGGTGCCTTCTGATCAGCAGGGAGGGCATGCTGCTGTTGAAATGTACCATTCTTTTCCAAGTTAAGCCTTGGCTGAAAACCAAAGTCTCAGTACGCTGAAAGACCCTGCCTTATCAGCTATAGGTAAGGTAATCACATTCCTTTCTGAAATAAATCATTTTTAAAGCACATTTTACAGGCTTCTAAAATCTGCTTTTTTTTGTTACTTTTACCCATTATAGTCTTTTTTTTCTGCTTCTATTCCCTGTTTATTTAGCAGCCTTCTGGGTAGACAAACTGTCTTTTAGCCCGGAGATTCTGGGTTTAATCAACAGACATACAGAATGTCATGAGCAAGTGTCCCTGAGCAAGCAACTGACCCCTTACCTGATCGCTCATGGTAAGCTGCAATGAGTAAGAGTGTTGGCTAAAGTTTAAGTGCCCAGTAGGCCTTAAAGATAGTCCCTCTCTGCAACAGTATTAAAATATGAAAGAGTAAAGCCAAGACCTAAGAATCACGATGAGACAAGTTGAACTTGCAACTACATGCAATGTGCATTGTCGCCATAGAAATTACTCTCTGTACGTCCAGGCTTTTTGTTTTTTGTAGCTGGTTATAATTCGCAGCATCTTCTAATATGACTGAGGATCGTGACAGTGAGTTATTTGCTGCAGTTGCATTTCTAGTGTTTGAAACAACAAAAAAGAAAACGACAGGCTTGAGATGACCAGCTGACTTTGCTGCGTGCGGAATGGCTGTGGAAGCAGGTGACGTGCCTTACGTTCTAAAACCAGCTACTGCCTACTTGACAAGCTGAGTCGCAGTCGCCATCATTGAGTTGAGCTGAGAAGGGCCAGTTCACACCGCTGCAACTTTTCCCTGCAACGTTTCGTCTCATTGTGAATCTTTGGTCTGATCTGGCCTTAATATAGACGTATATATTTGACAGTTATAGACAGTAGAGAACCTTACACCCAGGCCATACTGAACCTTCCTTTCCTTGTATGCTCCTTGCATTAAACAGGAAACCTCTTCGTATTGAGATTCAAGAGTGCAGTGAAGGAGTTGTACCTGCAGGCAGAGAGTGCAAGGTCTTAATTAACACAAGTAAAGGGCATTGACAGTAAACAAATGAGCCCACACACATACCACTCCAGCCCATTTATCAAGAAATTATAGATGTAAACACTGCATTATCTTTGTATTTCTCAGCCACTTTCTCCCATCTGCTCAGCCTGGCCTCCTCTGTCTATTCATTACTCTTTTATCCATTTTGTAAAGCATGTGTTTGTTACTTAGGAGAGCGTGGCTAAGAAAAATACAACGTGGTGTATATTTGTAACACACATTGTGAGTTACCCCCCAGCACCGGTGAAACAAAAAAGAATTAAACAACTCAATATAACATAAATAATGTTGATGAACAAAAACCAAATGTGTGTGCTACCTATGACCAGTGTATTATCAACTAAATAAACCATGAGTATGTTGAAATGTGTCGTTATTGTTTTCATCCGTATAATATTACAAATCAAGATAATACCAATTTAACTAATGTGATCGGGCGTGGGGTTACCGTAACTTTATATAGTTGTGTGGCTTCGGTTGGAGTCATCACACACATATTGAACACTTTTAGGACGGCTCGCACTACAATGCTGGTGACTGAGCACAATGGGCAAGTAAGGGCGTGGGGACAGGGTTAAATCGAACAGTCAGTGGAGTCAGTGGAGTCAGCATTCGCGTTATCTGAAAGTGCCACCCGCTTCCCTCAATGGGAATCCACTGCTCCTGGATCATTATGGAGCACGGTGAGGAAGCAACACTTCTCTCTATCAAGGTAATCTATACGCTGGGAAATGAAATTAGATTCCTGGGCTGCAGTGACATTTTTAAGGGTCAACCATAAAAGCTGGTGGTGGTGTGGGGGGGGGGGGGGGGTATGCTTTTGTTTTAATGCTCATCAGCTGTTGAGGCGTGTGCTATGTTAAGCAGGACACAGAACTTGAACAGCTAAAGATGTCACAGCAGTTTTTTGGGGCACAACAGTAAGAGGAAGAGATGGCTGGTTAGCTGGGAACAGAGGAGTACGAGGAGGGATCAGGTAAGTTGCAGAAGTAGTCGAGTCTGGGCGGACAGGGCAGAACAGGCTGACAGATGCCCGGACAGAGGCAGGCTGGGAACCGGAGAATGGTAGGACCTGGAGCACAAGAAGACAACAAAAACAGGAAGCTAGACAAAAAAGGTCTGAGTGGCTCTGCCGTAACCTTTCCACGAAGGTAAACGGACGATCTGGCGATGATTGAAGAGAAGCACCGGGTATTAAAATACTGCAGAGTTGATTACTGGATATGCACAGCCTCCATGCAGCCATGAAGGGGAATTGGAGGGAGCAGGACTCTGACAGCCACGCCCAGGCAGAGACGACCAACACACAGAGAGACAGACAGGAACACAGACAGGACAGGGAGCAGCCCTAACCACAACAGCGTGCAACTCAAATTTCATCTCATCACTCCCCCTGCTAACTTAAATTACACACTCAAATCAGAAACTTAGAGGCTGCCAGTACTGGAATATAAATCTGATAGAACTGATGCCTCTGGCTGGATGAAAATGAATCACGCCGCAGAAACAGTGCTATTAGTAAATCAACTCAATATTGAGCAGAAGTGATTATTTATGTGAAATATTGGAACATGTGTGTCATGGATGTCAAGGTTTAGAAATGTTGGTCATGGAACAGACATCTTTAATTTAAGACGCAACATAGAAAGGCATGTAGATGTATTCATCAGAGGCCTCAGGAGTTACTACATCACAGTCATGTCTTCAAAGAATCAGCCTCTTGTCTTCCAAGCTAATAAATCATCCATATCATGCCCAGACTATCCACACTATATGCTAGGAGCAGGAGAAAAATACATACATGGCTTTTTTCCATCGCTCTTTTCGGATGCAGGCTTGGCTTTGCCTTTAGGCTATGCTTTGTCTTTGCCTCCTGCTTCCCCACTTCTGACAATCCTCAGGGGCTGGTGTGTATGAAAAAGTAAAGAACTGATTGAACTTATAGCATACTGCTGTGCTTACAGTCTCTCTGACAGACACTCGCATACAACAGCTGCGTGAGAACAGCAGGCTAGTTCTGTTGGCGATAGGACATGAAAAAGGATACAGTTATAATGGCACGCCACAGCAGAGTGTTGTATCATTATGGATTCAGAACGCCTCATTCCCTATCTGCGGCAACTCCAAGCAGAATGGCAGACTGGTCGTGGCAGCATTTCTCACTTCACCTTTCTCATTAAAGTAGTGCAGGAATGAATGCTTTAAAACACCATGGAAGAGTGTTCCTTCGTAGGTCCAATGTTTGCATACTCTGCTTGTTGGATCGGTTTGAAAATTCATGTGAAATCATAGTTGAACCGCAGGTTGCTCTCACTGCTGGATAGCAATAACATTTGGGACTCACACATTTAGCCCCAGGCGAGGTCACCTCTATCCTATATACATAAAGCTTTAATCTGACTTCACAGGGAGAACAATAGCCTTCAGGTCACCTTTACTGTCAGACTCTTTATTGCTGGAATAATGTTGAGAGGAGTCTGGTTTGATGAGACATCACAGCTCATAACGTTTGAATTATTTAAGTATTTCATAATCATATTTAAAACTCGAGAACAGACCTAAAAATGCTTTTTGAAATATGAACAGTTAGATGGATGGTGCTTAAATCTTGAACATCTTACTTCTTTTAGCACTATTTTTGATCTTCACTAACTCCCGAAGGAAATTACTCTTTAGCTGTTAAATGCATCACTGTGTTCACCAGCTAGTTTCCAACGTTGTCTGTCAGCTGTTTGGTGCTGGGCAGCTAGTGTGCAGTGAGTTATTAGAGAGCTCTGAACCAAAAACAGGAAAGTTGCGGGCTGGAAAATGAAAACATTGAGCAGAGACAAAATTTTTCAGTGGGTTCACCACTATGAGTAACTCCTCATACATAGTTAGGCAAGTAGTTATGTGGTCCATTGTTAATATGAAAACACAATAATATCATATCTTATTGATGAAATGCAGTAGAGGTCTTTGTATGTCTTATTAACTCAAGCCAACTGTTCTAGAAATGATGCTATTTCCTACATATTGCCTTCACTGAGAGCCACTCCTGCATCAATCTGCAGGGTTTATTATTCATAACCACATCCTGACCGGAAGACGAGTGTCAAACACTTTGACAGTGTGTCAAGTACAAGAACCTAGTATGATGAACCCCCACATCCCACAGAGATATCATTGTCCTTTCATCTGCTAGGAAAAAAAAACCCAGTGTGCCTCTGCTGTGAGCTAGCAGCTTGCTGAATAAACCATGGATGAGTCTAAATGTGTGGACATTTTTTGTGTCATGGCTAAGAACAGCAGTGTTGAATCAATCCCCCCCAGGCATGGAACAGCCCCGGGCTATTATAAGGAGAGCTCTTACTGTCAAACCCAGAGGAATAACAGTGCTGACAACGGCACTCAAGCAACTTAAATCAGATGCCCAGATAAGCCTTTAGGCTGGTGTGTGTGACTAGCTTCCGCTAAAGTGTTGAGATGCAGTGCGAAGGGCTAACAATTAGCATGCTAATCAGTGCTGTCTGGTTGAGCATCACTTTTTAAAAACCGTGTTGGCATTCTCCTGAGCTCTGTAGAACTCATGAAGCACTCCTGTCAGTCAACACAGCCGAGCATTTCTGTAGCTAAAGTGCAGTAAGCATACTCCAACATTTATAGATATTCCAAAGATATAATAGTGCCTTAATTGCATGTTGACTTTTTGGGGAAAGTGTGATGAAATCCAAAGCAATCTTAAGCGCAGACTTATGCATGTTCGCAAAGTGCTGTGGATAGTTCATCTGCTCTGCTTTTTTTTTTTTTTCTTCAATCAAAAGTATTTTTGAAGTTTATAATGAGGGCGCCAGGGAAACGATTTTAATGCAGCAACGGAGATCAAATGAGCAACAGAAGAAGAACAACAAAGATCTCAGCATCATGCACAGGCCCAGTTACAGAACTGCAAGAGTTGCAGGAGCAATGCTGCATGAAAAATGCTTTATTCCACGAGATCCATTGTGGGATACAGCTATGAGTATCTATGAGGCTTGGTCATAGAAAGAGCAACCAACAATTAATAGACTGTTCTTTCAACCAAATCCATTGGGAAAAGCACAGTGCATCTCTCACGCCATTGCTTGACAATGGACTGTCATGGTATTTTAGTGATGCCTGCGAAAAGTACCTTATAGTGAGACCATGATGGTTGGCCTTAAAATAAATTCAATACTATACAGGCAGCCATTGCTTTCTGTTTGCACAAGGAAACTTGAAATTTGGTGTGAATACCTTATTGTTGTCCATGTTGTTGTCATGTGGTGCTACAGTTGTGTGTAGCTACCATTCAAGAATGCAAGAACGTCCAAGAGCTGATACAGCAGATCAGATGTTGTGCAGCAATGTGCTCTCAGAATGTCAAGTGCAAACTGTATGCTGTCGCAATAAAGGATCATGTTACTTCGGTCATTTCTAGCATTTGAAAGGGTTGTAGTGCAGTCTCAGTTTACATCTGCATTTTCACATTTCTATAACTTTTATAACTTTACACCAAAACAAAGGCAGTAAGATGTTTACTGTGGTGGATTGACTAAGCAAATTTGGTGCGGGGGTTGATATTTTTTGAGTATGCTTTGGAGAAAGGTTGACAATAATGTAAAGTATAAGCAATTTGTAGTAAATGGGCCAAAACATGTACAACCACTGGTGCAAAGTTTTTAAATTCATCAGGCTGAGCCATTATTTGTGGAAACAACACTGCCACAGTATCAAGATGTCTTTCATTAATGTCTTAATTTCAATTCAACTGTTGGTCAGAAGTGTGCATTTATTGCCTCAGGATATGATGCACTTGAAAAATAAATAATTAAAAACAATGACCACAAGAAGGGCTGGATAAATGAGGGATAAGAATGAATTTCTCCATAACAAAAACATCATACAATCATTACAAAAGAAATAACCAAATGCACCCAAAAACACAGTGGTGATTGTGGAAAAAGAGTATAAAATGTCCCATTTAAGTCAGCCTTGAATTCATAAAATCAGAAATCAACTTTTTAAAATACAAATATAGAAAAGATTCAGATGATTTTCTTACTTCGGCCTATAGGAAGAGAACTTACCTTTATCCAGTTCTGGGTGCTTTCATCCCCCCCCAGCCTGATCCGAAACGGCCTCTTGTACAATTTCAAAAGGCACCAGGGGGGATATGTGATTCGGGGGAAGGTTGACGAACAGCTGTTGGATATGCATGTCAGATCTCACCAAAGGGATTACAAACATGAGCTCCTCAAGGGAGCTTATGGAGAAGGAATAGCATGATGCTAAGAAGACTTGCTCGCAAAGAACACAAAAGTCTCAAAACCCGCATGAGTTTACTGTGTGGCCAGTGGTGTAAAATGGTCTTGAAAATCAAAGACATGACCCTTGGGGGACCCTACAATCTGAACTTAGTCTAGCCATTGCTCTCATCCCTTTCTTTTCCTCCTGATGTCCTCCAGGGTCCAAGGAGAAATTGGTGATTTATGCATTCTGCATACCAAAATGAACAGGTTTATATTATTGAGAATACACTTAGTCACACTCGTGCCGAGTGTTAGCTACATGAGAAGCTCAACACGTTAACTATGCAGCTAAAGCCAGCCAGGAGTTAGCTTATATTTGCATAATGCCTGGAAATGGGGGAAACAGCTAGCCTGGCACTGTCCAAAATCCCAAAAGTGTAACAAAAGTGGCGGTTTTTATGTGCAGGACTGTTTTGCATGTGGTGGACTGCAAATCAAAAAGGATAATGGATGTTAGACACAAAAAAAGCACGAGTGAGGAAGAGCAAAACATTCACAATTGTGTAGATAACAGCTCAGGGAGGTGAGATCCTCAATTTTGTGGGCAAGTAGGCTGCTCATGTGTTGCAAAAACAAAGAAACAACAACAACAAATAAAGCAATGTATTTTTCTGATGACACATACTGGATCTGCAATACCAGTACTATTTGTATTGGAAGAGATTGCAGCAGAGAAAGTCCACATACTGTACAGTAGCCTTAGAGGACTGTAAACTGAATAAAATACTTACTTCAGTATAGTAAAATTACTACAGCAACGACACGTGTTTACCACGGTAGGCATGTCACAGCTGAATAAAGACCACCTGTAAAAAGGTTGGTTTTTCTCGCTTTTCACTAGGCCTGTTCCCCAACATTAACAGTGTTTTTGTGTCTGCTTACTTATTGAATTCAATCCAATGTTTCAGTTATTCATGAGCTTATCAGTTAGCTCACACTATACTTACCCTGGAAGGTGGTAGGTTCCGGTTAGGTGAGACTGACAATGTAAAACGCCACTCATTAGAGTAGCTGGAGGAAAGCAGTTCACAGCTTGCTGTGAGGCTGTGGCTTTCAAGTTTTTTGTTCTTTTTGCTTCCGCTTAATTTAGCTTTGTTGAATTTCCTGGGTCCCATTTCTTGTCTCTGTTTTAGAAGTCTTTTTGTTAATAAATGCCACTTTTTTTTTGCGCGCTCCTGCCTATCGGCCTGGTTCCCCGACATCCCTTTTAGAGTTGTCCGGTGCCAAGAAACTGCCTTTTATATGGGGTGGCAGCACTACATCACCATTGTGAGGTCACAGAGGGAGCTGATGTTCAGGCAGCACCTGTACACATGCAGGGGGCAGGCTCTTGACAAAGTATCAGCATGTGGCACTCTTTGTGTACTTTAGGATTACAACACAAAACATACTTTGAAAATAATAATATGGTACTATTAAATCAAAATAATAAAAAATAAGCATTATCATTACTAGACCCATTTATTCTGGGCTTTCTTTGCTCTTTCCAATAGCTGATAATATTTCTGGGAGGCTTTGTTTGCACTGTATTTGGACTAAATAATTAGCAGTTTACATCAAACAATAATGCAAAAAAAACTGAAAAATCTGTAGTGACAAATGTGAACATTTTTATATTGTCATCAACTTCAACATTTGTTATTTTTAATTCACCCACTTTTTCCTCCTATTGTCTCTCGATTGTGTTCTACTGCCTACTTTAATCTCCTCTGCGCACAGTTTTTGTCTATAGTTTGTCTTTTTCTTCAAATACTTTGTCCTTGTCCTGTCTCTTATCCGTTCGGCGTCATTGTGTTTCTCCTCTAATAGAATTATGAAGTTATCCATTAAGGTGCGCTTGTGGTTCTTATCTGATGTCTCTAGCTGCCTCTCTGCCTTCACATGGTGGCTTCAAACCTGGCTGCTTCCAATGGTGGCTTGTCACTTCCTCTCAGCTATCTGTTACCTCTCTCTTTGTTTGACATAATGCATGGTTTTCGGGTTCTGCTTTCTACGTGGGTCTGAACATCCTGTGCCAGTGGCTTTCACTTTCCCATGTCTGTCTTTGCTGTTCCACTTTCCTGCTCCTCTGAGGCTGACCTTTACTGCTGGTTACTGCCCAGAAGGTCATTTCTATTTCCTCAATTTGCCTTGAGGTTCTTTTCTTGCTGTTTAACACTTATATTTTCTCCCAGGTGGCTCTTAGTTAGCAAGGCAGTTAGATGTGTGCAACGTCTCATTGCCTGCTAACATGCACAGTAAGTCCATAGGTCAAAGTCTTGGATTTGTTTTTATCCCAAAGCCCCACTGAGCATCTAAAGCATTTTGTTGGATGCTTCTGTTGTCAACAGTGAAAAGATGCTGTGGTGACTGAAAGAATATGTATTTAATCTGTGTAATGAGTGACTTTTGAAATCTGGTTTTTGCTTTGCAGTCGTGTGTGTGTGTGTGTATGAGATGTATATATGAGAAGTTGGAACCATCATAGGAGGACAAACCCCTGCACAGCATGTGCCACCGGCAGATAGAAGAAGTGGCCAATAGAGAAATCCTACCAGTGGCTGGAAAAGGCTGGAGTGAAAGACAGCACAGAGGCACTAATCATGGCAGCACAGGAACAGGCTCTGAGCACAAGATCAACAGAGATCGGGATCTACCACACCAGGCAGGACTCTAGGTGCAGACAGTGCAAAGGTGCCTCTGAGACAATCCAGCACATAACAGCAGGGTGTAAGATGCTAGCATAGTGTACAGGAACATCTGTGCCAAGGATGGGCTGGAAGTCACAATGGGACACACCTCCGAAGGTGAGAAGGTGACCCCGAGCTTGACAGAGAAATAGACCACCCACGGGGGCGAGTGGGGAATTTTACATATATATGGATTATTTTTTTTTCATTCTATCCCATTTATCCTCAACAGGATAATGGGTAAGATTGCCTGTCTCTGCTCACATTGCGAGAAGTGGCGTAAAAGCCTGGAGCGATTGGCAGTCTGACACATCACAGGGCTGACACATATAGACATATGGACAACACTTAGATTTATATGGGCAAAATTAGAAACTCAGCTATCCTGCATGCCTTTGAACTGGAGGGACACATCGTTTGGTATGGTAGATCAAGCAATAACGTTAACGATATTACGATTGGTGTGGCAGGTATGATGTCAAATATATTCTTTTTTATGTTATGCGGCTGTTACTATAATTGGTGTGGGAATACATACAGCTGTTTTACATAGTGTTGCACATTGTATTTGATTCAGCCACAATACTGTTTTGACCACTTTTAATATAATCAGAGACAAAGACTTGAAGAATCTACGGTATAATGGCCTAATGATTTCTGTAAATCTACATCTCTTCATGGTCATTTCAATAACTGATACATGATATATGGCAGACATAAATCCATGACTTTAGTCTGTAAAGGGGATTAAGGAACTGATATATCTACACATTCCTGGTTGTTCTCTTCACTTATAGACTGATATAGTTTATAGACAAACCACAAACCACAGTCAGGCAACCTAGCAAGTTAAAATTGCGCCAGAGATCCATGAAAGTGATAGTACTTCACAATGCAGAATCCTGGCATGATAATACAGCTTTGTCATTTGCTTTTGTTGGTTTGAAAATGTAGCTTTTTAGCTTTGATAGTCAAATGCTTAGCAACACCAACGCTTCACCTGTAGCGCAGTGTAGCACCATTGTTGAGCAGTTGAAGACGCTTATTCAAATGTTAAAAGTCCAGCGTGTAGAGGGGCTTTTTCATTCCCAAAACAGAGGACCGATTAGAATGTGAGTTCTGAAAGTAAAGTCAGAATTCACTGCACTCAGCCAGGTAATCACTGAGTCATTGTATCAATTGGCAACTTTATCAAACCCACACAGATGTATTATGGCCACTTTGCAATTTGGTATGTAACAATCTTATTTATACACCTTTACTGAAATGATTTTCAAGGATTTGTGAAGAAGTGCAAATAATTCTGCTGTAGCTGCTGTTTGACATGAAGTGCTGTACTTGCACTGATACAGTCACTTGACTGGCCTCCAGGCTCACATACAGTAATGGAAAAGAAAACAACCTAAGTGCCTGATATTTGTCTCTTGCGTGGCTCCTCTTCTGGTCCCAACTTTCAAAATACTATAAACTTCTTAAAGATGATATGATTGGATTGGTTCTCGAGCACGCATTGTTTCAAGTAATTTTTTTAAGTAAAGGCCCCCTTAAATAATTAAAGGAGTCCGTATTAGTCCACCAAACGATTTGTCTTGGCAAGAGCTTCAAAAAGACATTGATATCTTTGTATTGTGAAATAAAAACCTCCTGGAAAGAAATCCTGGAAATAATCTTGTACTAAGTATAGGTGAAACAGAGACAATGTTTGGAAGCAGGTCTTTTAGCTTTAGGCGGTAAGCTGTTCTGTGCAAATGCTCTATTTAAATAATACTTGCAGAAAATACAGCTGAACAGCTAACCAAATAAATAATGTATAAATAATCCAAATAATAAAAAATGGTGAGATGTTTTTGGGGTCGGGGGTCTGGCTCATGCCCTCAGTATTTTTAAAATCCAAGCTACAGTCCTGGATGTAGCCATTGTAGCTCAGTTTTATCATTAGTCAGAGAAAATGAATGGAAGGTAATCAGTAAATTGCGACATTTCTTTCCAAATACAAAAGTGATGATTCTGGGGTACAAAGATGAACTGAAAATCCTACATCTTTCAGCACCTGCAGAGATGTGTACTGAACTCCATTCTAGTGTAGGAAAAAGTCAAGGGAAGTCAAAAAAAAAGGAGAGGGGCCAGAGAAGCTGAGAGACATTACTCTCTCAGTTGATTCTGTTTCAACTTTTCGCCACAGGTACCGCTGCCCCCTGTGGTCCTCACTCATGCAGCCCAAACGCACTACCAACATTCAAATGAATGGGAGGACTGGTGTTTTTGCCACAGTGCCTGATTTGCTCACAGCCATAAACTGAACCCTTTAGTAGATGTCACACCTGCTAAACCTCCACAGAGAAAAAAATGTATAGATTTACAGCCGCATTATCTTAAAAAAAAAATCAGATGCTAAAGGATAAAGATGGACTTTCTAGCTCGGTTTGAGGATGTCAGCGGTGGGGGAGTTAAGCTGGAGATTGTTGCCACAGTCTGGGGGCTGCCATAAAACTTTTATAATGGCTGCCACTGCAAATGACTGCTTTACCATCTGTCTGGACAATGAAGACGACATTACGTGAGAAAAACTAATAAAAACAATGATGTGTGAGGTTGCAGTGACACATCGTAATACGTTGACTGATTACTTGGGATCTCTTCCGCAGCAATGGTAATATCTTTTCCCTGTAGCACTGACAAGGCAACAAAAAAGCAGCGATGACATCCCTCCTTATGAGAGCCTCATATCTGCAGTTAATGTGCCGAAACATTTACTTCATCTTTGTTGTGATGCAGAATTCAATGTTGTTAGCAACACACACTATTGTTTACTGATGGCGAGCCCCTACTGTAGATAAGGCCAAGAGATGATTATGTAAGCAAACTCTTTTCAATAAGTGATGCATTGAAAGTTTAGTTATTATTATCAGTAGAAGTAATACTAGCAGTAATAGCTGCAAAATATGACCAATTTTATATATATATACCTTTTAAGATATATTCTACAAGATGCAGTACTTGTGTTTTCTGCCACTTTTTGGCTAATATGGAATTGATTTGGTCTGAGTTAGATGGTGTTGGATCAGGGCGATCTGTTGTGCAGCCTGAAAAAAAATCAATCAATCTGACATGACTTACCTGGCAGTCTGCTATTTTCCCTGCAAATGGATTATCATTAAGATCATTTTCCAGAATTCTGATCATTTCCTTTTTAACAACCCATTAGGTTTTTTTCTTTCCAGAATTAAATTCAAAGGTTGTTTCTGCTTGGAAGATACATTAGTGTAACCGATTCTTTGTAGTATCTGCTCACTTCATGTGGTTCTTCACTGATGAAGTGTGGGAGAAAAAAAAATCTAAACAGAAGTTTCTCTCTGTGCTGTGGAAAGAAATCAATACTCCTTCTACTTACATTCAGTTTTATTTATAATACAAATTCATTTGGTGAATGAAATTCTTGGTACACACATAACTGATTATTTTACCTCAGTATCTATGCATTACCACATTACTACAATGTGTTGATGGAGAAGTACAATGTATGAAATTCAAACTTAACTGTAATGCATATATACCAATATTGATGCCACATCCCTTCTAACAAAGCCATTAGTGAGGTCAACGGATAGAAAACAATAAACAAGTCATAATGGTTAGATTTAATTCATCATGCTTTATTCTCCATTGTTTTTTGTTTATTTGTTTTTTTACCATAAATGGTTTTGATATTTCCCACTTGTAGTTTGTGTAATGATATAATGTATTAATTAGTCTCCTTTAAACTTGGGTCATTGCAGTCGAATTTTCCAAAGTGATAATGAAGTTTCTTTAACAACATTAAAATCTAATCGAATTTGCTGCATAACTTCAGTCAGTTCACTTTACTCCATCTAAACAGAATCCCTCCTGAGCTAGATACCTCAACCCAAAACCAGAATCTGTGAAAGAAGATCAATCAGAAATACTTGAAGGGAAGCAATTTAAGAATTGAAAAGCTCTCTGAAGAACTGTACTGCCTAGTGCTAGGTCACTATCTCCCCCTACTGGAGACAAACCATTTGTACTGGAGAAATAATGTGCAATAGACCATATTAGACTAATATATAGTCTTTATGCTGTAGATTACTTTATAAATTGCATTTTGCATCAGGCACACTGCAGTGTGGAGAGGTTGAACACTGTAATTGTTGTACTATAAAATTAATAAATAAAATACTTCAAGCATGTACCAGTTTTAATGCAAAGCAGACTGTTACACATCAGGCATGACAACTGGCAGGTTTATTTGTATTCCAGTCCATGCCTCTGTAACCCTTCATGCACTGGCACAAGAGGCTCACAGGGGGGGCAAGCTGGGAGAACTGCTGCAGGGCCCCCAATTTTGTCCCAAAATGGGTTGATTGCAATTCAGTCAAGGAATGGGCTACTGATTTTGACTGATTAATGTTTCCTTAAAATATAGTCCTAACGGACTGTTTGAAAATTATGAAGGGAACAGAGGTGCACTTTGCCATATGCAGATGACAACCGTTCTGTTTCTGTACTTATTCAGTGTTGATTATTAATGTGTGCAGTGGTGATGCACATTAGAGGTTCCATTAAGACAAGTTGTACCAATTTAACAGTGCTACATTATTTTCACATGTTGTGGGAGTTTTTTGCAGTTTTTTAAAGTGAAGAGGAGGGTTCAAAGAAAACATTAATAAGCCTCATCAATGTTCACCATACAGTAAGGTTCAGCCTCACTCGCCACCCCAATAATTTGTATATAGTCCCTAAATGTAGGTCTCCTTTAATGCTTGGAAATTAGAGATGTGCCTTCGTGGACCCTTGAGCAATAAATGAAAAACACTTGAAAGTGCCCACACCGCCATATCGTGTATGCAAACATCAATGCACACACACACATCTTGTAAACTTGTAAACAAATTTCTCCAGCATCACACCAGTGTCTCCACCATTTTAACATGAAACTTCAGAGGCTATGAATAAAAGAGATATGTATGTACTATATGTACTTATAGAGTCCTCCTGCGCAGGGCCACAGCTTCAGATATCTACAAGGAAGGTGGAAGGAGACATCCTGGCAACCACCATCACACCTGCAGTGCGCGAACGCATTTAGCTATAGCCTGCAGTGGGTTGCTCATTTAGAGAACCGACAACAACTTCACATTTAACAAAAAGGCCCTAAACTAAAATGAACTGGCATCCTCAGAGTTTAGAGGGTGATGCACACTGATGGAAACGTCAATAATGACCCTCCGGACCAGCAGGTGGCATGCCATGGTTGTGACGTAGTCTGAATCCTTTGATCATAGAGGATAATAATTAAGGATAATTGTCATTGCTAAAGGTTGGAAGTAGAAATAGTAGACAACAATCACAGGTACCAGCCATACTGACCAGCAGAGGGCAGTGCCATCACATGTGGAGGAAGATTTACAGAGTGATCATGTAACTGACTAACTAACTAACTAATGAAACTCTAATTAAACCAGACTTGTGTGCAGTTAAATTAAATTACACATTTAACTGACACTGCCATACAAAATCTGTCCATGTTTTTTCTACGCATGAGTCAACGCAGTGTCTACTTTCTAGCCATGCAAGGGATGCTCATGGAATGTCTGAAATGGACATGGTTCATCCTCTGGGAAGCCTGAATGTGCTCAGCAGATTTTATGAGTTTGCTAGATTTCTTCAGTAAACATTTTTGCCTTACTGTATTGCAAGGTCAGGGCTCAGCAAAAATATTAATAGCCAGACAGTCAGATTTACCACACATTCCATGGTGTGTCCTGTAAGAGTCAACACACTGTAGCTGATTTTGTAAGAATTAATGACACAGTCCCTTTTAGCCTACCACAAAATGTTAAAAGTAATCTTCCATTCTTTCATGCTTCCATTAGCTTTGAAATTTTAAAGGGATTTTCTCTTTATTAAAGCACCACACAACTACAGTTAAGTAGAACAAAATGTGTCTTTAGGCCTCCTCTAGGTGTACCAATGACCTGTTATCATGCTATTTCAAAGACACTGGCCTCATTTAAAAGGGTTCATTGTCTAATTTACAAGCTCTCCAGAATTATAATATTTGTGTCACACAGAGTCCACTGAAAGAAAGTTTCATATCTCAGTGTGGTCATTCTAGGTCGGGCTGCATAAGGAGATTAAAATTACTTATATTAGCTTCTCTCACATAAATATGTCAAACAGTCTTATCCAAAGAATTCATTTCTATACATCCTGACTGAGAGAATAACAGACTGTACAAGTGCTGAAGTGTTTACATCCAACAACAGTGTCTCCTTGCTCTCTCTCTTATTCTTCACTGATTTCTGGCTGGTTTACATTTGCCTGAGGCCTTCAGGGTCTGGTCCGGCTACAATTTCTCCACAAATTGAATCCCCTCAGGCAGCACAACAGCAGAGTGAATACATGCTCAGCTTGATTTTCATTGTCTGAATCCAGTTTTGAAGGTGGAAGTGGAGAAAAACACAGCTGAGCAAGCACATGTGAACGACTAGAGGGCAAAGCAGGCTAAAAGAAAATCTCACTGCTCAGGCAAAGAAAGCATAAAATGCAACTTGGAGACATTTCTCTGACTGTGTTATGATAGGGGAGATTGCACTTTGTCTCTTAGATCAAACAGCTTCAGTCATTCATCAGTCATTAGTTTGTGTTTTCTTACATCTTAGGCCTAAATGCATCTAATATAAAACCTTTTGACCATGAATATTCTGTCAAAACAGGTTCAGCCTTGTTCTACCTGTGTATATACAACTTATGATTAGAACAGATACTTATCTTGATACGTATCAAAAATCCCACACTGCACAATTAATGTTTTGGATGGCCTTAAAGTAAGATCTGGTGCCTTTCTTTAGTTAAACGCACTGAAATGCAGATGGCAGATGTATTGTAGTCTCTATGTTTTGTGTTCATATTGAATGTCTTCAGTTATGTAACCAGCTAAAGTGCATTTGCAGGCTATAGTTCTCACCTCTTCTTTCATTCAGCACAAGTGACAAACTGAAATAGGCATACATTTTGCATCAAGCAGCAAGAATAATAAGCTGCTGGATACAAACCACTTGCTGCTATAATAATAATACTCCTTTATTAGTCCCTCAATGGGGAAGTTACAGATACGAGGCAATCCCTTGTACGGCAACAAAAGGGCAACTTAGGGTTCAGTGTCTTGCCCAGGGACACTTCAACATGTGGACAGGAGGAGCTGGAATCAGTATTCATTATAGTGTTAAAGAAAAAGAAAAAGACCCACACAATCTATCAATAAATGCTTGCTTTCAAGGTAAAAAATAGCAACGTGCTACACATGAGCAGACAGTAGAAATAAAACCAGCACAGAGGCGCATCGCTGGAATGAAAAAGTATGTGATGCTTTCTCCCATTGCGTTCATATTTTACAAAGACAGTTTATAAGACAACACAAAATAGAAACTCTCAAAATACAGTGTATGGGTGTGCTAGAAAGACCGGGTTTATCCAGTTATCCAGAGATTATCCAGTTTTGTGTCATCTTGTGTATTTTATTATTATGCTTGGTATTCTCCTACATTCTTGTACTGTTCAGCTGTCTCAGTCTCAGGTGGGTATCTGCTTACATGAGCCAAGTTGGACTCTGCCAAGTACGGTTCCTACATCCAGAAGAAAAAAAAAGAGGTAGAGGAGAAAGCAGGAGGAAGCAGCAGGAAAGGAGAGCAGGAAGGAGAGCATGTGGAGGGTTTCTGGAGTGCCTCGAGTGATTCTGTGTCCCAGCACTACCTCAGAGAAAAGAGAGAGAGAGGGAGAGAGAGGGCGAGAGAGAGAGAGAGAGAGAGAGAGAGAGAGAGAGAGGGAGAGAGAGAGAGAGAGACAGGGGCTGGGAAGAATAAGGGGTCAGTCCAAGGATTGTCCTCGAAAGGAGAGGAACTACTTCTGTATGAGTGTGAGGAATGAGTGTGTGTGTGTTGTGTTTGCTTATATTGATGTTTAAGGTAATTTTTTTCACCCTGTACACTGAAGACATAATTATAATCCACCGCCATGAGTCGGACCACCTTCTTTGAGGTAAGGCTAAATGTACAATATTAAGCTTAGTGCCACAGAATTCATTTGAATTAACTGAAATATTTGCCATTTCCTGATATTGGATTTAAAGTTTTGGTTTATTGTGTTTCACAAGGCCTCACTTGGTGAAACACAGAGACTCACTTTGAGCAATCTTTGATAGAGATTAAGCAGAATTTGGTTGAATTAATAATCTATTCTTCATTTTCTAAATGATTTTGATTCTTGGAAACATTTTTTTTGCATATTCTATAGTGTCAGGTAAACTCAGGGATCTAGTATGGCGCATCATTTACTGTAAAAACAGGGTTCATTTCTTTAGGGACAAGCATCTTTCATCATCATTCTGAATTGCAAAATGTTAAGATGAGGTTATAGAAAGGTTTCTGTGTCAGAATAAGAAACTGGGCTGAAGCCTTTTTCATGATTGTTCTCTTGCTTTCGGTCATGTCTCACAAGGCCCGATGAGTATTAGTGAAGAAGTAGACAAGTAATTTGCTGTAAGTGCAGCAGGCCTATGAACCCGAGCTAATTTACAACGTGCTCTGGGATGTGTGCCGTAAATGTTACATAAAGGCTGCAAGCCAAATGAGTAAATATTTAGATGGTTTATTAGAAAGATATAACTTTCTCAAGCCTGATGTCTAGATGAGAAAAATGAGAGTTCGATAAGAAACTGTAGTCTGTATGCTATGAGACTACTGCCAGCAGCTGGTTAGCATAGCATCAAGACTGGAAACAGGGGAAACATCCAAAGCTAACATAATCCTTCTACCAGCACCTCTAAAGCTCATTGATTAACATAGTATTTCGTGTTTGTTTAATCTTTACAAAAACCAAATTGTACAAATGATTTTTTGGCGTTGTACAGTAACTTCCTGTTTCAGAGATGCTGGTAGGCTGATTTCGCCTTCCGACAGAGCCAGGCTAGCTGTTTCCCCCCTGTTTCCAGGCTTTGTACAAAGCTAAGCTAACGGGCTGCTGCGTGTAGCTTCATATTGAATATCGATCTTCTCATCTAGCTCTCGTATGGAAGCTTTATATTACTGTGTGGTGCCACTCTTTTGTGTTGTCATTGGTAGGTCTATTTATCTTTTAAATGCAAAGTTTATAAGAATGTAAGTACTGTAATATACAGTTTATTTAATAATTAAAGTAGATATGAGTAGTGGAGAAAGAAATGGGAAATGAATGCTGTTCCAATGTGTGCCACCCCCGCATAAGCCAGTGCCCCACTTGGGCCACCCCAGTCAAGAAAGTCTGTACTATTAGTATTATTACTAGTTATTAGTAGTGATGAAGATTTCTAAGAGTGTACCAGGACAGATGCTTGTGGAAAACGCAAGGCAGAGTGTAAATTGGCAGCATGCAAAGGCTCAGCCGAGTGCTTAGTTGATTACTTTCCTTGATTGAGAAGAAATGCTGACCAGTTTGAGTGAGGGTGAAAGCAAAAAGGACAATGGTATATGCTGGGCAGCCACATCCAACTAATCAGCTTCAATACTATCATGCTCAGTGTTTGAAGTAATGGTCCTGTGGGTCAAGATCAGCCACGACATTCATCAGGTTTCACATTAAGAGGAGCTATTACAGCTCAGAGACGTCTTCAGTTGGAGTCCATTACTTGGGCTATTAAAGCAAGATGTAGTGAAAAGAACAAATCTGATCACCTTTGAGGTCAAACACAGTGTTTTTAAAAAATGCATTTTGCATATAAATAATGAATGAAAAACCACTTTAATTCCCCTTCACACAGACAAAGTCCTCTCAAGCACGGATGCACATGTTCTGTATGACCTGTGCTGTCAGCAGTGCCCTGTATTCCCTCGAGAGGACAGAGGCGTCTGATAATCAGATTTACAAGTGCACAGCACAACCGACTGCACACCATTTTACAACACACAGCCCTAATGACACCCTAGATGCTCTTCGTGAACATGCAAATGCATCAACATGTGCCCCTAGAATGCAATTGGGAAGGTTAGCAGATGGAAAGCAAAACAAACCCATCTCCCAGGATGCCCTTTCCTTAGACGTCAGCACGCCCTGTGCTCTGATCCTGCAAAGCATGAATTAACACTGCAAGAACTGACAACAAGAAATACTCGTATTTTATATCTAGAATTTCGACGTTTATTGCAAGTTTAAAAAAAAAATCTAAATATGAACAGTTCTATTAGTTTCAGGATCTCCAGGATAGTGTCATTTGTTTAAAATAATGAAGAACGCAAACCCACCTTCTTGTTTCAAGATGTAATGGTTCTCATGAAGGTGGAGGTAACAATTAATGACTAAAATATTGTAAGATAGGTCTCAAGACTCAAGATTAAATTACTTACCAAACTTGTGTTTTTTGCTATGCAAACAGCAGATGATAGCTATCTCTCTCTCTCTCCCCCACTCCCACGCTCTCTCTCTCTCTCTCTCTCTCTCTCTCTCTCTCTCTCTCTCTCTCTCTCTCTCACAAAGACAGAATGCACACCAGGACATGACATACATGGAAATGGTCTATAGGTACTTACTGGCGTGTCTTGCCCGGTGCTTGTTGGGTTTGTCTTGACCCCCCTCAGAATCAGAGTCCTGCTCTTCTGCTGGTGCCACATCTTCTAAGGGAATTCCAAATGAGACAGTAAAACACCCAGGAACTCCCTCGCTGTGCCCTCCTCCTTCTTCTCCTTCGCTTTGGGATCCAGCACTCAGGATGCCCCTCCCTGCTCCTGATGCTGCTGGCTGCTGCAAAATGACCTCCACCTGGCCCAGCATTGAAGGGGAGCTGAGCACCACTCCATGCTGGCCGAGTGGCTCTCTGACAGCGCACGGCACGTAGTGTGAGGTGGTGGTGGTGTGGATCGTCTCAACGGCCTCTCTGTTTGAGAGTTGTCCCTGGATTCCGTGAGCACTCCCAAGAGAGGTGCAGCCCACATCGTCCAGGATTTGCTCAGACAGGGACACCTGGAGCTCGACCAAGTCCCCGGGGGAGAAGCACCGCCGTACTTCTTCATCATTTTCCTTAAAAACAGGCTCCTGTACTCTCCGATCACCAGCGGAGGGTGCATGTAGCTGGGTGCAAAGCAGCTGGGGTCCCTTGGGAAACTCTGTGTCACTGTCCAGCTCCCCATAGTAGGCCTCATCCTGGGACTCAGATATGTGGAGTATCCTTGGGCTTTGGGACCTGTGCTCTGGGGAGAAGATGTGGAGGGTGGTGCTCTCTAAAGCCTCACCAGAAGAGTCCCTCTGACCACAGTATGTTTCTTCTGGTTCATAGTCTTCTGGGGGGATGGTGCAGTATCTTCCAGAGGAGAGGGGAGAACAGGAATGAGCGAGTTGTTTTCTTAGTTCAGTAGCCACAGTTAATCATTAATGCCACCTCTTACATTATTTGTCCTTTAGATAGGGCATTCGTTTCTTGGACCTGTGCGTTTAAAGATAAGCGACTTTTAGGATAATACAAAACCTTGATGCTGCCTTTAAACCATCTGATTGTTTTTCATCAAATATTTCCCTCTCTTTTTACTTCCATAAATCAGTGCTGCTCTCCAAGTCTATAGAAACAAGATTCTTTAGTCCTGCTAAGCCATAAAGAACGTTGACTTTAAATTAGAAAAGAACTACATTCAACTTTAGTAGGCCTGTATATCCCTCTACAGTTTAAATGTGGGCACATCAAGGCACATGCAGCAATATTTGAAGACGTGTCACCCTGATAAAGACACTGGCAATACCCACTGAGTAACGACTGAGCAGCTGCATGTCAATCACGACCCACAAATCTGTAACATGTTGGCCAAGCCAGTTGGAAGGTCAGCATGGCTGACACAGTAACTCACTAATACACACACAGACATGAATGCACATATATACACAGACAGTCTGTGGTTCACTGAACTATGCAAAAGGGCACAGGTCATAAAACAACATGCTATCTAAATGCTAATACAGTGGTGCAACAATCACTTTTGCATTGCTGTTGCGAACACCAAGGGCCTGCAGTACTGCATGGCTCAGTTGCCATGACAAACGTGATGTTGTGTTTTGTACAGCTCGCAGCTTTTCTTTGGGTACCAGTTCACCGTCACTAACTGAATTTGTGGTACGTGGCGCTACCTTTTGACAAGCAGCTGCAGGCAGTCGATGGATGTGTCGATGAGGGCAAAGGCTCGCAAGAGGGTGAGATCAGCACATGGCTCTCCGTTGAGTGACACCACCTCGTCACCTTCCCGCACTCCAGCCAGGAAGGCACGGCCACCTTCTTCAACCTGTGGAAGACGAGATCTTAGTAACAGGACAAAAAAACTGGGAAAACAATAATATCACACAGCAGGTCAGTGCCCATTATCAGCATAAGAATACTCTTTACTAAGAGTATCAGAGCATCACCATGAGTTAACAGTACTCCCTCTGTTAAAGAACCTTCACACACAGCCCAACTACAACAGTGCTGCTATTTACAGGAAGTCATAATAAATTAAATTAAATTAAATTTATATAGTGTTATATCATAACAGAGTTATCTCATAGCACTTGTTAATGTAGAGCAAGTCTAGACCAACTCTGTATGTATAGACCCAACAATTCCACCATGAGCAAGCGCTAGGTGACAGTGGCAAGGAAAAACTGCCTTTTAACAGGCAGAAACCTCGAGCAGAACCAGACTCTGGGTGGGGGGTCATCTGCCTCGACTAGTTGGGTAGAGAGAGAAAAAAAAAGGTATAGGGGGCGGGGGGGTCGAGTGAGTGCACGATGACAGAGACCACACAGTAGCACAGCCACTCCTCGTCTAGGGGGCAGCTCAGGGCTCACCCGAGTCAGCCCTGCTATAAGCTTTATCAAAGAGGAAAGTCTTAAGGCTACTCTTAAATGTGAGGAGGGTGTCTGTCTTCCGTACACAGACTGGAAGCTGGTTCCACAGGAGAGGAGCATGATAGCTGAAGGCTCTGGCTCCCATTCTACTTTTAGAGACTCTAGGAACCACAGGGAGCCCTGCATTCTGGGAGCGCAGCGCTCTGGTGGGGTAATAGGGTAGATCATCTTTGAAATGTCGTCAGTTGCTACTAAAGTCATAACACGGGAACCTCTCTCCCAGGTCGGTGCCGTATATCCATTTTTATCTGTGAAGGCAACAGGACAACAGTATTTTAGCAGTATCCTTAGGGTATATAAAGGAGTAAAAATACATTATGCATTCTCGTGAGAATAATATGAGAAAAGTCTTCACCTTCTAAGTGGCAAATAAATAGCAGAGTCAGCCTGTAAATAATTACTGTAAATAAACAGTGGTTTATGGTTAGCACAAAGCTAAGCGCCTCTTCAGATAAAAGGAGGCTTCCTAGGAATGCTAAATGCATTATCCCCTTTGACGTGTACAAAGTTCAAGCCAGGCGATGGGAGATGATGTGTGTAGAGAACAATGATTCCCTGTGAGGCGCTACGTTAAATACATCCTAAGTGAAGTCAGATGGAGACCCATTTTCAGGCTGGATCATTCATTTTTGAGAGATATTAAATAAGAACGTGGAAGGTCAAATACATTCAAAAACATTTGGAAATGATTTGCACAATTCACACTACAATGTACAATCAGTGTCACTAATATCGAAGTGGGTCTGCCTTGTATTTTAACCATGCAGCTGCATGTTATTGCTGTAGGCCAGCTCTGCGGTTAAACTAGTGACTGATGATTTTGTTCCCGTGTAATTGGTTCCTGAGGCCTATAAAATGGTTCATTAATAAGAGGATTTAATAAAGAGAAATACCCCATATTGTTTGCACAAAAGGTCACTTACACGACTAGGGGGATAAATTATAAAAGGTATATTATATAGGTAAATTATAAAAAGGTTTATAATGTCATTATTTCCTGAGATTGGTAACCCCTTCAAAATGTAATATTGTTTTTTGAGGTGTTTTAACACACGTGCCATGACATGTCCAGTTGAGTTCTTGTTGCATAATAATCCATCTCTCTTTTTACTCATGTTTCCTGTCTTTCAACTGTCAAATGAAGGCAAAATGCCATTAAAATAATCTTAACACATCGGAGGAGATAATGCTCTGCGACTCAGTTCATTCACCATGCTGAAGTCATGTATCTTGATCTTTGACTTGGCTAATTCCCCTAAAGGATTCATTTACAATTTTACACAGTAATGTCTGATACATCAGAGTTAATACAGGTTAACCTTTGACGACACTGAGCGTGAGCAAGTGACCATGCTATTTTGCCATCCATCACCCTAATGTTCCGTTGCTACCGTGGCAGCACTCTCTTCAAGTTGATTTATATCACCACACCATCACCAAACAGAAACAGTCTCCTAGGTTTTCTTGTATTAAAGTTGCTGTTACCCAGAAACCCTTGGTGGCCAGGAGGAAATGCTTAAAATGTGGAGCTGCTAAGAGCTCGGGCATTTCAAATCCATGGCTATCCATCTCCCTGTTCATTTTAATAAAGCAAAATGCAGAAGGTTCATGTTGTTTTCTCATGCCTTCCTAGATTTTCATAAGGTACAGCCATAAAGGTAAAGCGACATTAAACAGACAAAAACGTAGAATGTTGAATACATGGTGATAACACACCAAAAAGTCCTGACACACAATCACTAGCACAATAAATGTGTTTGCTCTCTTTTTTCTTTTTAATTTATTGATGTAAATATCTAAAAAGAAAATAAAAACCCCCAAACTGCTTTAATAAAATCTGGATAAATTGTATTTTTACCACAAAAAAGTTTTATCTCAATTATCTTCTATGTTCCACATAACCTATCAATAACCAATCAACTCTTGAAGCATCTTCTCAATGGACATGAACCCTTTTTTCGAGACACTTGCAGTGAAACAGCCTTGTCACTAGATGGCAATACACACACATGCATCTGTAACTGCTTACATACATCTTTTAAGCAGAGGAGAATCCCTGCATGAACATAACATAAGAATTGAGAAAGACTGCAATTTAGTCCAAAAACAGACAATTATTTTGTGCACCAAAATGCAGAGCATAGATTTAGTTTAGTGATTTGCTATATCATGTTAATATCACCTGATCATCTGTCAGACATACCTTTGATGCGTCTGTTTCATTATTTGCATTTCAAAATCTAATTATACTTTTTTTTGGTTTATGTAGTATATACAATGAGCACCATCGTACCTGCTTATTTAGCACAGAACCATATGTGCATAAGTCTAACATCAGCAACATCCTGGGCAATAAAACAGGCCTACTTTGCTCTATACACAAAAATATTTTATGAGTTGCTTAATAGAGCTGGTAACTTTCAGACAAAAAACCTTTCAGACAAAGTTTTTAAGAGTTAACATTGCTCAAACAGGCCCTATAAGGCAGCCTGTGGGCCTGTCTATTGGGACTCACTCCACACTACAGGGAGGATGGTTTGTCTGGAACGCCACGGCAACCTCTCGTGCTCCAAAAAAGGAGGGGAAACATTTGTCGCCCGTCTCTCCTCGCAACACAAAGATACAAATACAGTCGGAAGATACCGCCGAGTGTCCCAGTACTGCTTGCCATGCGCTGCTTGCGGAGAGAAGCACATTCTCTTGTAATTGTGCAGGAAAGGTTAACAAATAAATGCTACTGGAGGTGTCTGAAGGAAAGAACAGAAATATAAAAATAAAGTGCTTTCCAACAATACCATTGCCCTGATCAGTGGAATTTACTACTGACATAATGTGGGGCGACAATTAAACTACATTATATGCCTGTGCTATGGTTGCCCATTTTCAAATTATCTATTTAATAGACTTAAACACAACAGAAAATCACAGGACTGCATAATGTTTCCACATAGCTCCCGGCGGTTCCTGCCCTCCACAGCTTTAAGCAATTATGTTTTTACATTTTGGGAAAACCATTTTCCAGCTGCCTTACAGGTAGCACTCACACCACGCGGGAGGACAGATACATTTAATGTTATACTTAGTCCATTACATTTATTTGTCTGGGGCCATGTGCAAAAAGCTATTATTCTCATACAAAAAGAAGCGATGTGCTGTACCAGATGTAGCTACCAGCTGGTTTCTATATGCATTCCCTGAGTATACTTCTAATGCAATAAATACACCTTCAACACACAGTAAATACTCAATTCAACCATAGATCCAAACATATGTAGATACACATATTAATCATTACAACACTATGCAATATAAATACTCATTACCACTCCTTCCAGTTGTATTATTATTATTATTATTATAAAAGTTATTTTTACCTTCCTTAATCTTGGCTTTGTGAAGTAGAAGCCCACATATGGAGATATCATGTTGACAATACTGATAATACTGTACATTATCATATAATGTCTCATAAATAATAAGGATAATGATAATAATCTTATCTCATGAAAGTGCCGCCTCGGAGATATATGGTTTTCACAGGTCAATAGACATAGTTCTATTTATCCTATTTGCAATATTAGGCACCTGTGAAAACACTATAAATGTAAATCCTGGTGTCACTATAAACGTCACATGGCTTTAACACGTTAAAATATGTTTTAAAGATGATGTACCTCACTGGACGACAATTTAAATGGATATTTTGATAACTTTACAAACACTATTACTATACATGATCCTTCTTTTCATTATGTGGCGAGTCACATTGACCTCTCACTAGGCCTCACTCTGGGTGGCGCCAGCAACGCTGCAACTCGCAACTGCATCATCAAAACATAATGCTGTTGGAGCATTGGCCTAAAACATTTGTTTAGATGATGTGTAATAGGAAAGGGAGGAAAACTAGCACAGTCATCATCGGAGGTCACCGCCTTCTCTCAGGGCCAGGATGTAGATGTTTTGCTGAAAAACACAACGCCAAAAAGTCCAGAAATGGAAGGAGCTGTGAAGCCCTTTGTTTACTCTGGGGAAAACAGCACTGGATGGACGCAGTAACCGCATTTTACTGATTGCTTGGCAGCTTAATAAGGTTCCTATGGTGCACTATTAGGGCTGAGGCATCGGCAACTAGAGCCCTCTTTGCTCTTCAAAGGGAAAGATGACCCGAGCAAGGAGGACTTTTAGTTCAAGCTAAGGCTATAATTTAATGGAATGGGGACAACATTTGGATTAGTTCTTATTAGTATAGACTCTAAAAGGTCTTGCCTTAAGATTGCATTTTCTTTATTATGCAGTGCTCTGTAACTGATCAGATGCAGGTTGACGTTCCACATACCAAGAGGGCATACCTCATTAATAAGCAGGTCAAAATGTCTCCTGCTCAGGTTGGTAGATTTAAGCAATTTCCTTTGTGGAGTATCTGTTGACTATTAGGACAGATTACATCTAAGACATCCAAAATGAGCATAACACTGTTACCGCAGATCTGATGTCCAATGTTCCGTGTTTTTCTAAAGGTGTGTTGGTGTGTTTTTACATGTGCAGTTTTGCATTATGCAGTTTCTGTAGCTTTAAAAATAAGGTGACCTCATCGACTTTGTACTCAGGCCAGGACTCCAAACGAGAAGAAAAATACAGCCTCCCTTATATGGAAGGAACCTTTTAAGAGTGGATACCCCGTGACCTTACACTGTACTGCCTGTCACTACACTGCACAATCATTCCCTCGCAGAAAACAAAACACTGTTTCCACTACATTTAACAGAAGCTTTAAAAGAAAACACATTTTGTCAGACACAGGAGAGCCTCTAGCTTTTTATTCGTCATGATCTTGGTATGTTTGCTTTTTTGCACTTTTAACTAACAGACTTGGCTCTCTGTCCCTCTCACAAGAAGAGATTGGGGGTATGTTTAGAGTTATGCCTTCCAGATGAGGTGGACTACAACCCCCAGATGTCCTAGACTGAGGCATATGCATCACATGCAGCTACTTCGCTGTAATGACACCTAAATGCAGTGTATTCACAAGACCACTTTGTAACACGGAGAATACTTTAGAGGCCAGAATGCTCTAAAATGGTCAAACATTTCAAGAGAAAACTGAAACTGAAGCAGGCATTAGAAGCATTCCCCAGTGTAAGGACAGAGACGTTCACAGTTGTTTCACTTACTAAACATCTCTTTTATTGATCACTTTTGGCATAGCGTTTTGTAACTGTCATGTTCGATCATACCCAATCATTTTCCCGTGCAGTGTAGACAACTTTGTGGGGCATTTGTATAAATGTTGGTTCCTGCGAATCTACAGGGATTAGCTTGTTTAAACATCTACGTTCGACTGGAGTCCCACTGAGCGGCTCTCAAACCTCGGTGTCCAGACGTTGTCTGTAGCCTGCATTTGTGATTTTGTCTTTATGTCCTTTTCTTAATACATTTGAATACAACAGAAGCATCCTCACCACAGACCTACAGTATAAGGGTGTGAAATAATGATCACTTATTGCGTGCTTGTACGCCAACATAAGCCAGAATCAACGGTAAGTGATTCCTTCTAGTCTATTAAAATCAACTAACCAGATTCTTGTGAGCATGTGAGAAAAACATGAACATGCTCACTACGCGAGGACAAGATGAGGAGGAATCTGTGCCGCTTGAGCACCTGTGAACACGCATGGTTATACCATAGACTTCAACGTAAAGGCACCTGGCGTTACCCCTTTACATTGACGTCACAGCAAAACATCTCAAAGTAACCTTGAATCTGTATTTCTGCATTAATCTGATTTTTGTTTTTTTTTAATTTGAACACTTTCTCATCCAAAACCAAATGTATGCCGTCGAAGATGACTATGAACCTGTGAGTGTAACCTATTCTATTTGGACTTTCTTTTATGATCCATCCACTTACACAAGCGCTCAAGAATTGTCAAAGTCGACTGCTGCATTGAGTGGTATTATGTGTAGAGTGAACGTTCACGTGTCAAGTATTGCTGTCCCGACGTAAAGCCCTGGTACACTATAACGTGAGTGAAAAGGTTTGTATTTTAGGTCATAATAAGTTGCACATTTCTTCCCGCGAGACGTAACAAAGGTATGAAGGACTGATGTGCCTAATGTCATGAACAGTACTGCCTGTGGTGACATAGTCCACAAGAAGAAAAGCCTCTTGAGCATCATAAGAAAAAGTGGCTTCACCAGAGTGCAGATCAAGGTTTATTACCACATTATCAGGCAGTGCAGATATTATGGAGCCACAGTGGTCACAGCATAAGCTAGAATTTGCCTAACCTCCTTTCTGTTATGTATTTGAATGCTCTTTTGTAGATATCTGCACGGTCACATCTTAGTTTTAGCTGCATCGGTATATTCCCGCATAATGCCTTTCACACTCCAGGCTGGTTCCTCGTCTGAAGATCGCCTCGACTTTCTCGCTGAAGTCGGGCGATAACAGATCTGCCCTCAGCTTCCCACACAGTCTCTCTTGGCCTTGACCATATAAGGGTCCCGAGGAGTCTCGCACCAAAACACAGACGCGCACTGCTGCGAACGCACGTCCTCCCTCCCGGCCGAGCTTCCTCAAACGTTCCCCTGCACTGGCTCAACAAAAGCTCAGACCCAACCGACACCGTGCGTGTGAAGAGCCAAGCTGGGGGAACGTGCAGGATCTCCACAATAAGATTAGTAAAAAAAATAATAATAATAATAATCTTGCAGTGAGAGATTCCCAAGATTCTCAGCTGAGGAAAAGTCTGGGAAGAAAAACACCCTGTTTCATCTCAAATGAATGCCCAAGTTTGAATACATTGAACGCAGACAGATAGGTTGATGGGTACCTGGGAGGCTAGGAAGGGTCTGTAGGTGTCCCCCTCGCCCTCTCGCAGGGTGAATCCCCAGGGCGCGCCGCCGCGCAGCGTTGCGCAGATGTAATCCCCGGTGCCCATCGCTGCGCGCAGCTCCTCAGCCGAAGGTCCACAGCGCGACCATCGAGCTGTCAGCCGGACCAGCAGCACTGTGCAACACGCAGCGGTGTGATCCCCATCGTCTGAGCGCTCACGGAGTCCGCAGCCCGCCCAGGAGACGTCACGGCGCGCAGGACCCGCCCGCAGCCACTGCGAGCAACCGGTGAGCCCTCGGCCCTGCATGTAACTCCCCTGGCACGTGCAGGGGCGTGGCCACAATTTTGGGGGCCCCCATGAGAGGAAGCCCCGCTGGGCCCCTAACATAGATATCAAAATAATAATCAAGTTGGAGTTAAACAAATTGAGCTAATAAATAAAATAAGGATTAATATCAATAGTGCCTGAGAACGTTTAATACATTTATAAGAATATATATATATATAAAGCGAGAATATGCATGTAAAAACAGATTTGGTTGAGGCATTAAGTCATGACGGAATTAATGTTTTTTTATTCTGACCCTTTTTTTTTTAGAATTCTGCAGTGCCGGTTCTAGCCTGCTATATTTGCGTGGGCAGTGAGAAATAATGGGTGGGCAACTAGGCCGAAAGTTGCCAGTTCAAATTCCTGACCAGACAACAGATTGGGAGCTAGTGAAGCAGGCATTTCTAAGTTTGCTAACTACCCTATGATTTCAGTCAGGAGGGCAGGTTTATTTACCATCAATAAAAC
>JAVQJF010097943.1:0-37262 GCA_036023855.1 Gadopsis marmoratus | reverse complement strand
TCTGCTCGACTGGTTTATTTCATTTGATGTATTTTGTTGTGAATGTGCTGTACAAAAATAAATCTGCCTCGCCTACTTAGTGTTAAACTTAGCCTTGTTGTGGTGTCATGGAATCAGATATTTAGATTTTTAAGTTAATCAGATTCAACATTCTGGTTTCTACATTTGTGTATTACTGCATGTGATGGTGTGTATGTGGTCAGATGTACAGCTGCAAAACAGTCAGCAGAGCTGTGTGTGTGTGTGTGTGTGTGTGTGTGTGTGTGTGTGTGTGTGTGTGTGTGTGTGTGTGTGTGTGTGCGTGCATGTGTGTGCGTGTGCACACTCCTGAGTAACAAGATGGATTATGACAAAGCAAAGAAAGTGTGGAGGGAAATGTGTGTATGTGTGAGGGAGAGAGGTGGAGTGGGCGAGCGAGGCTAAAAACAGTGCGGCATGGGAAGCAGAGAGAGAGAGAGAGAGAGAGAGAGAGAGAGAGAGAGCAGGAGATGAGGAGAGAGACAGAGATGGATGTCTGCAGCTCTCTACCCGAAAAATATGAGGAAAACAACAGAGAGGAAAACAATAAGAAAGAAAGTTGGAGATGGAACATTTTTCCAGAGGGTCTTGTTATATAGTGTGTGTTGTGCAGTCTGAAACACACTCTCTCTCTTTCTCTCTCAGTAGGTTTCTGTCCAAAGATTTCAGAGAAATCCCAAAATGTGAATCAGTGTGTTTCCATCGGCTGCTGCTGTGAATATCCTCCGGATGCGATTCACGATGAAATAAAAACAAGCAGACAATAACTCCTCTCTGACTGCGTTCGGCGGCTTAATGTTATTTTCATGACTGGATTTCTCCTCACACACTCCCGTGGCATTTTCTCTGGCCTACGTTTCTTCATTAATTATTGTTTTCTGGTGGAGTGGTGGCACGCAGCAGTGGGTTGGACGCGGCTGGAAATGAAATTAGCAGCAGCAGCATTGTTCGTTAGAAAAATCAGTTTCATTCAGCCTTCATCGCAGCTGCAGCCAGCACGTGGTCACGCCGCAGCCGTGCACAGCTGCACACATCTGCCTGCAGTGTCTAACCTGTGATCTTTATCCAGTCCTCTCTATTGTGTCCGCCTTTCCTGCATTTAAGCGCAAAATCTAAATTCCACTAAAACTCTCTCTCTCTCGTCTATCGCACTGCTTCTTCTTCATCGAGCAAGAAGCACATTTGGTCAAACCTAAAGTTCTTCGTGGGAGGAGAAAGCCCTCAGGATGGGCCAGATGTCCTTTCCCACACAGTAATCTGCAACTTATAATAAAGTTAAAAGAGTTCAAAGTGAATAGAGTTTACCGTCAAATCAACAGGTTCCTCCCGGGAGCAACTGACCAGTGAAAACAGCACGATTATGTTGTTGAGTCTATGAAATTAAAGCGATGGAGAGATACTACGCTAGTTGGCGTCCACATACTATGACAGCCACCGGGAGTTTATCCAGCCGTGCCTTTATTTGTTTGTGTCGACACCCCCAGCCGTTCCTGGAGACCCGGCTTTTACTTGAATACCGGTTTTAATTTATGGAAACTGGTCTCATCCTTCTCTTCTCTCTCTAACCAGACCCCCTCCTCATTGTGTCCTTCTCTGCTGTCACTGAATATTAATTGTATGCGTGTCTATCAATAACTAACTAATCAGCTTGTGTGTTCCAACAGTATCTAACTAGCTCAAGGTTATGTCAAACTAAGTGCGTCAGTGTGTGTTTAAATGTTGTTATGCTTCATAATTCATAAGTATGAGGCCAACAGGTGAAACATCCAAATTATCCCACAGTTTCCTTTCTTCTATTTATTATGCAGTTGACTCCGACTCGACTAAAAGGATGTTCATAAGTCTACATTCCTGTAACTACTGAATGTAATCAGTGTTGAGCAGTTGACTCCATTCGTTGCTGGATGTCGGCGCTCCCGACCCCCCGGGAGCTGACCAGCACACTCAGATGACCACCGGTCGTCAGGTGCAGCGCTGTGCGCGCACGTACGTGGGTAAGTGTTAGAAAGGAATAGACCCCGAAAGCTGCTGCAACAGCGTTTAATTACAACTCTGCAGCAAACGGTGACAGTGACAAATACTAACAGTGGAGACCACAGGAGATTTCTTACTCTCTGTAGAGTCAAGAGTCTGAGCAGTCTCTGAGGAAACTGCCTCGGTGCAGAGCTTTAAGGTTAGAAAACTGTGGTTATGGGCTGGCATGGTTTATAGTTAAACAGCCCGACATGACAACAACTTGGAACTAGCTCCATTCAGACAGGATCAACATTAACTGCGCTCCTTTGGAGTGAAAGTTGTCATAGTAACCATTGTTAAATTACAGGATGTGGTCTGTAACAGACGTGGATGTACAGACCACAGAAGCCCCCCAGGGGAACTGAAGGGGAGACCCTCGACGACGTCCATCGCCAACGTCCATAAATAGGCTTAGAATTGACAGAAAAGAGACATCTGCACATTTTTCTTCAGTATCACAGTGATCCAGTCAACTGTACATCCATTGGTACGCTGCAAACAGGAGCTGCTAATAACTAATTCAGCATACTTTTAATGGCCAGTTTGGTTAAATGTAAACTTCTGTAGTCTAACAAACGGGCTGTAAACTGAATACCTGTAACTGACAGCGCTACGACACATTTGATGATTTCTGTTGTCATACTGGCTCCATATGTGCTGGCATGTTTCCCTCTATCGATTTATCAAAAGCATTTAGGATTCACGCCATTTTCACACAGAAGTCACAGAGTGAAAGGACAAGCTGCTCCCCAAAGATCCGATTCAAATACTTGGCGTCGCTCCGGATGGGATACAAACGACCAGTGAGTTTGCCAAAAAAACAGGATGTAACTGCAACTGTAATTATTTCTGGGGTTGGGCTGAAAAATGATCCGCATGCGCTCCGCAGACGGGATTAAAGTCACCCCGCCTCCCCATGAGGAATAAATCCAGGCTGAGCAGGCTGCTGACACATGAATGATGCTGTGTGCGTCTGTGTGATCTGGATAAAGCAGCCTGGCCCTGATCCCAACAGTTCGTCTGGTGTCTGGTGTCTGGTGTCGTCCCCCCCGTGGACACGTTCACAGTTCATGCACTGAGAGATTTGATGCCTCTCCTGTACGTCACTCGCCCTGTGTGCTGTGTGGTGTTTCCTTGGCTCTCTGGGCTGATATCAGATTAGCCCCGTCAGACTGCTGCTTTATCAGCCGTGCTGTCCAGCAGCCAAACAAAGGACAGCAGCCCTCCATGCCGCCGCCGCCGCCGCCTCACCCTCTGTGACAAACGACACGTCAGCCTATCCACCTCATGTTGCTGCCAAGGGGTAGATTGTCACGCGAATGTCCTTACGGCGGCCGCCAGCCGTGAACACGGGGCATCCAGGTCGCCGCCGCGGACATTTTTCGGCAGGGAGGTCGATTCTTTTAGAACAAAAAGGTCGCGAGATATTTAAATGCTGATGTGTGCAGAAAGAACTGCAAAACAACACATTCATCAACTGTTATTTTCCTTTTCCATGTTTTATATTACAGTTTCATTTCAAATCCAAAACAAAACCCGTCCTACTTCGAGTGGATTGTCCTCCTGTGAGTTTACGATACTGGTGGCCGTCAGCTCCACACGTGTCCTTCTGAACAGGGATCGTCTCGTCCAGGTCGCCTTCTGTTCTCTAATGTGAGTGTTTTAAGGAGGCGGTGACCCGACCAGCCAAAGACAACGTCTCAGATGCTGATCTCCAAACAGCGCCAACACTCGTCAAGTATCCTCCATCTCCGCCCACTTCCAGACAATTAGATAGCGTCGGAGCGTTTACACTAAGTGGTCCAATTATAGCAGAGCGGTGCTGTGGGTGAGATCAATTATGATCCCGCATGGAGGACGGCAACTCACCTTTCCCTTTTGGCAACATTTCACTCTGTGCCCTCTGGTTCTGTTGAGCCTGCAGGAAACTGGTTCGCCGACAGCAGCGAAGGTGAAGGAAACAGGAAGTACTGAAACAGTAACAGCAGTGATGGAGTAGAATGTAAACTCCCCACAGGAAGTGAAGACCTCCCGACTCCAATCTGAGTAAGTCTGTGCTCCAACTGGAGAATCGCACAGTGTGCAAGACATTTTACTGACTTTTACACATTAAATTGAGTTTTAAACACGTACCTCAGGCCTGTACGCACTCTGGACCATATTACATATTACACTCTTTCTAATTCAACTCCCTGCTGTCCCACTATTTGTTTTCAACAATTTCCTGCTTTCAGACTTGTAGATTATTGATTTTTCTAATGTTTTTCTCTTAAAAGTTTCTCGACAGCCAGAAAAAACTTCAGCTGTTTGAACTTCAGATTAATATGAGACGAAATGCACGAGCACTATAAACCGTTTTCATGAGATAAAGCTAAAACTCTCCACACTAAAATGCAGCTGGGTTGTAGTTTCATGAGGAATCTTTTGTACAAAGCAGTACTCCGACCATTTTGCCCTTTAACTTCCTGTCCACACCAGAAGTGAGGATGTGTGACTTTATGATCTAATGCACAGATTACTGGATCGGTTCTCCTGCACAGCTGTGAGATCATCGTCACATCGTAACAGACTTTTAGAACACGTTATGAACATTTCCTGCTTCCGGCTTCTTGAATGTGAGAATTTGCTGCGTTTCTTTGTCATGTTTGACATTCAAGAGTCTTCCGGGATTGAAGACTGCGACGAGCATTTTTTCACGATTGATGTTTTATGGACTTGAAAACGACCAGGAGAATAATCTGTAATAAAGGTGACCGTCACAGTGGAGGAACCTCCGTGACGTTCTGACATTCAGGAGACACTGAAGGGTTTTCAGACCAACGTATAACAGCTGGACTGCGGTTGTGTTGTATCGATTCATTCAATGCTGTTTGATACATAAAGCACCTGTAAACACAAATATTCTTCTCACGTGGAATACTGACGCTGATGTATAATAAGTAGTTTATTTCCTACGTGCAACACTGTGACTTTGACGTCTGTTTACTGTGAAGATGTACATTTGTAAATTATAGTTTTTATTTATTCATTACATCTTGCTTCTTACTTTGCAAATGTCCCCGCTGCAGGATTAATAAAGGATGATCTCATCTCTTCACTTATCAATATTTATGAAGGTTTCGTCCTGAAGGTAGTTTTTTTGTTTGAAATTATCATCATCCTCTCATGTTTTCCTCTTCTCGCTCTGCTGAATGCACCATTGTCATGTCTTTCATTGTGTTCCATGTTTTCCTCATGTTTCAGGGTTAGTATTGTTTTGCTGTCGAGACTCAGAGGCTCTCTCTTTTTGTTCATTTTGTTCCCCCCCTTCTCATTACTCCATTAGCGATGCCGTCCTTCTCGTGGCCCACAAAGACTTTGTTGATGGGAGACAAATCCGTGTGATTAACAATGATTAAGAAACACACGCTGGAGAAGTGCGATGAAGCCATGTGGGACTGGACAACCTCGTCTTCAACGGCGCTCTAATCCAAAGAAGTTACAAGCCCAACCAACGGGCTGCCATCTACATCCAAGTCACGTTAGGGACAGATTTATCTCTCTGTGTTTCTTGAACCGCGCCGGCTCGCCTCAAACACTCAATTTAGCATCTTACTTCAGCCGTAAAGGTCAACCTGAGAAAAGCTTTCTTTTCTTTCGTCTTGTTTAACCTTTCAGCTGGTTAACCTTTGTTTTAGAAGGCGAGTCAATTAAGAACGGTTGTTCATGAAACTGTTGTTCGTGAAGCAAAAGCCAAAATGTCTCGGAGGGGAGAAAAGCTTCGCTTTCACAAAACAGTGCAATCATATGAGACATCAAAGGAATATGTTGAACAGGAGCCCAGACACTAAGCAGATAGGATTTAAAATATATGTTTAGAAGTGCATGTATTATACAGTAACACTTACAAATGGTCCCAGCTCATTAACTCCATCAGTCTAAACGATGCTACAGATAAATACAGAACAATTTAAATGGATTTCAGAGGAGAGTCATTAGTTTAGCTGAAAGATTAGCGAGGCTCCTCGCATGGAAAAAGTGTAAAATCAAAAGATAAAAATCATATGAAGGTTACCATTTTCATTCGTACACGAAGGACGTCCCTAATTTATCTGTGAGTACGCAGCTTTGTTTCCTGATTTATTCGTTCAGACAGCAGTGTCACACCGGTGCACAGTTACAGCTTTACTCATGATGTCCTGGGAGATTCAGGAGGAGGTACAAAGAAAGAAGGACAGCGCACATCAAACTTCTAACGTCTAGATTTACAACCAGGCCCTAAGATACGACCAGTACAAAGTAATTAAAAATCAATTACAGGAGTCGTTAAAACATCAGATAATGAAACTTTACAAGCTCCAAGGGCTGATTTTCAAAATAAAAGCGAGGGTCCATTTAGCAATTCTTGAGACTGGACATCTGTGTTTCACTTTATCTGTTTAACACATCAGATGGTGGTTCACTTTTTAAAAACATAAAACAGCCATGAAGCCAGTATGTTGAGCTACACAGTTCCTGCCCTGCAGCCCAAAACCGCATCAGTAAAGAAAACACGCAATCATCCTTTAACTGGGTGAATGGACGTGGATGGATCTTTGTGTGTGTGTGTGTGTGTGTGTGTGTGTGTTTGTGTGTGAGTGTGAGAGAGAGAGAGATGGGGGAGAATATGGCTGTTTGTGTTTATTGAGGTCATTTTCAATTTGCTGTTGGAGAGTTTTTGCCCTGAGGACATGTAACACACACACACACACACACACACACACACACACACACACAGTGAAGTGTGTGTGTGTGTGTGTAGGTGTGTGTGTGTGTAGGTGTCACTCATCACTGCTCAGCAGCCTGAGAGGATCCTGTCAGTCAGTCTGTCTCGCCTGGCGGCCGAGGGCTTCATCCCGCCTCCCAATCTAAACATCACTCCTCCAGTAATTTATTCTCTCTCTCTCTCTCTCTGACTTCAGACAAAATGGAAGGAAAAGTAGAGGGAAGGAAGGAAAGAATGAAGGGAGGAAAGGAAGAGCGAGGAGGAGAAAGGAAGACAGGAACTGAAAGAGGGAGGAGAGAAGAGGAAGGTTGATGAGAGAGAAATAAGTAAAGTCAGAGCAGGAAGGAAGAGAGGGATGGGAGAATAAAGGAGAAACATTAAGAATGAAGGGAGAAGACACAGATGGAGGAGAGTGAAGACAGAAGAAAGAGGGGAGAGGAAGAAAGGAGAAAGGAAGAAAGGGAGGGAGGGAGGAAAGAGGAAGCTGAAAAGGACAAGAGCTAAGGAGGGAGGAGAAGAGGGGGAGAGGTAAATGAGGAAGGAGGACAAAATAAAGGGACGGGAGGAGGCAGTGATGGATGACACATTGAAACACACACAGCAACATGGCAGCTTCAGCTGTGAAGAAGCACTTAAGAAGTGTGTGTGTGTGTGTGTGTTGCTGGTGTTAATTTCCCTGCTTGGATTCACACACATCCCATAATGATTCACACAGTCAACTGACGGCCGACTGCGACTCATGCAGAGACACTGACAGAGACGGGAAGAAGAAGAAGAAGCGTCAGCACCAGCGACCCCGTGAGGCCGGAGTCATCATTACAATCAAAGACAAAGCCTTTCTGCTGGGCCAGAACACGTCGTCACGCTCGTCTTGAGGGCGGCGCCACAGGAAAGGTCACGTTACCTAAATCAAAAGGCTTCGTCGCCTGTTCTCAGGCTTCACTCTGCTTTGAGCTGAGCGTAGCATGTAGCACGCTAACATCCACAGATTACACGCACGCTTACGACTAGCATGTTGGCAGCTATCAAGCATGTTACACTGAAGGCGGCTTCGCTGTGGTGCGATCAGGCATGACGGAGCCTGCACACATCCAGGTGTCTCCTCAGAAACGTGACTGCAAACCTTCTTCTCAGCGCCATCATTGCGTCTGTCACAGTGAATGAAGGAGCATAGACACAGTGGCTGTGCGGGAGAAGATGTTGCTGCTAACTAGCTTCAGCTAATCCAGTCACTGTTGGCTTGTGATGTTTGCAGGACACGCTCGTGCAGAACTGGAGCGGTAATAACAGGGTTGAACTCTCACGCTTTCACGTTCAGTCTCACGCTGCCCAAACTGTTCTGCCGGCAAAACGACGGCAACAGAGGCCAACAGCTGGTGACATAGTGTAACGTTATGGGCGCGACGCTTATCGGCGCGTTGATTGGACAGCTGTTCTGGTAGAAAACCCTGCACGGAGTCCAAAAGGCGTTTAAGCCAGTGAGTGAAGGAGTGTGTGCTCATGTATTGGCTGGAGTAGGAAACATTATTGTTAGTTATTAGTTATTTCTGGCTCTTGGTACTTATGAATGATCAATGAAACGGTGTAGTTTTGATATTGTAAGCAACACGGCTTTGACTTTCATCAGTGAATGAACCTGTGAGCCCTTTATTGTGTAAGTATGTCTAATACTGTGAAATTGTGAGTATTTCCCAGGGTGGAGGTCCCGGGTGGTGTAGTCGGACTACAAGGTCCTGCTCCTGTCCCACATTCGAAAGGTGAAAAACTGTTTTAAATCCTGATGAATTGAGTCCAAATATGTGACAACGTGCCATGGCATCAAAATCTCACTCCAGCCAGGTCCCCAAAGTTGGCAACCCTGAATAAAAGTGATAGAAAATGTGGTGGCAGCCTGCTGTGTCCAGGTGATTTATACGTTTGCAGGATCCACTGCACAAAAAAAAACAAGGATATCAGCGAAGGAATGTAAGCAAAGCGTCTGCACTGTACGCATCCGTCTACCATGGTGGTGCCATCAACCAAAGTCTATGCTGCAGGTATCCACGCCACAAAGCCAGCTGTAGTACGGCAGCATGCTAATGTTAGCATTGCATTTCACATGCTCACAGTTAGCGAGCGGAACGGCCTCCAGACTCCAGCAACACAAGTCAGAAACCTGCCTCTGGAAAAGTTTAGGATAAAGAGAAGCTGGACTGACTCCTTGATTCAGGGTTCACCACAGTTTGATCACCACAGTTTGATCACCACACGATCAGCTGAGTGGACACTCAGGGTGCTTCGCCAGTTTGAATTGGTTGGCTTTTTCCCCCGTAGATGGAGATCGACGACTCAAGAAAGCAACAACAAGTCCTGGCAGCAGCATCCGCAGCCAGTGTGTTTTATTAGCATGGCTGTGTGTGTGTGCACATGTACTGTATGCGTTTGTGCTTTTCTCAGATATGTCTGTCTAATAGTGTTAATGTCCATGTTTGACTGCAAGTGTCTATAAAAGAGTGGGAGGCTGTGGCACAGAAACAAATGGCTTCTGTGTGTGTGTGTGTGTGTGTGTGACGCTGAGACATTCATTAGCACCAGGACATGGCGGCGTGGGAAGGTGAGACCGAGCTCTGAATGAAAGTCGCACTCTTCAAGAATGTCATGGAAACGTGCTAAAAGCTTTGCCAGGTTGTTTTACACACACACACACACACACAGAACCAAACGATATTATTTCAGTCAGTCGCCACCTTCACAGTTCTGTCCTGTTGATTCCAGAGTGGTGAAATCGCAGCCTGATGAGCTCAGTTTAACATATTTATGACCTCTGATCAAACAACAAGTGGAATGAGCTCAATTTATTCTACTTCAGTATAGATATAAAATGAATAGAGAGTTTACTGCGCACACACACACACACACACGCACACACACACTCTAATACACCATGAGTGGACTGAGGAGTCAAGAATGTGATTTTTCTGTGTGTAAAACACCAAAACTGCTTCATGGCAACACTGGATTTTTATTTTACTTCTGTAATAACCAAAATGTACCATTGACATCCGGTTCGCTGATTTATTTCTCCATTTAAACTCCATCACAATATATATATATAAATACAGTGTATATATAGTGTATATTGATACTATGATAGCAAATTGCATGTAACACGATAGTCTTAACTTATCATGTCGATGACGATGCTAGATGATAAATCTTTAACTTCCAGTCATTTGATTTATGACCAAGTTTCTGCTAATATAGAGAGTTGAAGTCATGTAGCCTCACTAGCATACGAGGTGAGCTAAAGCTGCTTAGGAACTTCAGCTTCTCTATGACGTTACAATGTGTTTAGTTCTAATCAGCAAATGTTAGCATGCTAACATGCTAAACCATGGTACACATTGTGCTAAAAATCAGCACGTTAGCATTGTCACTGTGAGCATGTTAGCATCTTTACACACACACAGGTTAATGTACAGGACTTTAATAATACGACTTCCTGCACGTGATCACTGGGCCAGTGTGTGTGTGTGTGTGTGTGTGTGTGTGTATGTGTGTGTGTGTGTGTGTGTGTGTGTGTGTGAGAGAAAACATAAGTGGTAATAAATGCCAAACCGATTCATGACTCTATAACTGTAAGAAGTTGTATATATGTAGGTTTGGGTAATTAAGATGAACAGATGAAAAGCTGCTGCTCAGCTGACTGACAGGCTGTGAACCAGCTATCTGATCCATCCAGGCTGAAAGTGAACCATCTGGTTCTACTGCGAGGTTTAATAAACGTTAACGAATACATTCTAAAGCATCCAGGAGGTGTGTGTAAGGAATAAAATGTGCCTCTGTCTGATATCTGATCAAAGTAGCGCGGCAGCAGCTCTTTAAGATTACATTTTATTTATGTAATCGCAACAGAGCAGATCTTTACACTATTATTAGAATAAATGCTTCTAAGAAATAACAGAATATTTGTGTGTTTGGGTGAATTGTGTTTTCTCTGCTACTTTTTCTTCTTCCTCTTTCTTACTAATAATTGTTGGCTGCTAATTGCAATGCTAACTACTTTTTCTAAAACTGTGAAATGACCCTTTAACATCGAGCCGTGTGCGTGTTTCACCATCTGATGAACTGAACTTTCTTTGTCACGTCTTTCCTTTTTGCTCTTGCTTGTAGTTGCATTATGGTGTGTGTGTGTATATATATATATATATATATATATATATGTGTGTTTACATGTGTTTACATGTGTGCACCCACATGACAGTTGTCTGGAACATCTGGACACCTCTGTATGTACGTGTGTGTGTGTGTGTGTATGTATGTGTATACGTGCAGTCAGGTTATTTTAAATATTTAAACACCCGTGTCTGTTCCTGGAACTGAGGTGAAGACAGAGAGCTGCATTCACACTTAATGCTGCTTCCTTGGCAAAGCAGGAAAGGAAATGAGAAGCCTAATAGAAACACACACACACACAGCAGGTAAAGATTTCTAAAAAAGAAGCCCAGGACGTCAATATGAACGTGTGTGTCTCTCTGAGGTCAGAGGTCGCCCAATACAGCAGAGGTTAACAAGCACACACACTGAGGTCGTACTGACAATCACAAACCATGTAAATTTGCAATGAGGCAAACGCAGACCTACACAGACCATGTATACATACAATAGTAACCACATTATATGACAACCAATGACTATTTTGTGAATCTGCTAACCAGAAAGCATCTTACACTAAATTATCCCTCGTTTTGTTTATGTCAGACAGACACACAACCTGTGTGAGTCATGGTGAAAAATTAAGCAGGTAATAAACATTGAGCAAAACTCGACATCCCGTGTGTGTGTGTGCGTCCAGGTGTGAGTGGCCACCTGGAGTGACAGATGGAGACACACACACACGCTTACAAATGATCACTGAGAGGACGAACAGTTTGTCCACGTGAACTCACTCGATCTCTTAACACACTCACTTGTTCCCTTTACAAACTCAGTCAATCTTCAATTATTTTCCCTGTGTACTCATCTATATTTTCCCTTGTTACGCTCATCCGTTCCCTTTATACACTCACTGATTATATCAATTAAAAATTCAATATTAACACTTACACAATCGATTCAGCTAATCTTACAGGAGCTGTACACAGTTTGTTTGTGTCTGGTCTCACTTGGTTACAAGACGCTACAAATACGTAATGCATAGTATCTAATAGGCTGTTTGATCTGGTGCGAGTACGAGATTAGCACCAGGGCTAACCAACATTGGACTAAAGTGTGAACAATAAGCATTTTTTTCCCTGTTCGTCCCATTCTGCCGACATTACATGAATGCAGCATATGTACAATTACTTGTACACCATCATAAACATGCAGGGATCCCAGGGCTATAATGATTTATTTTCCCCTAAATGCACCTATTAGCGTAAGGCCTTTACATACAGTATGTAGGGAACCACACTACGAACTGCAAACGTATCCTCCCTGCATCTCCTACACCCAAACTCCTCTAAACACATACACAACCACTTCACTCCATGCAGAAACACACACATGTGCTCATTTGTTATACACACAACCTTGCACGTAGCTTGTTCCTTATGTGTGCAAACATGTAATGTAAGTAGGCTTTTGTACACACATGCACACACATTCCCTGCATATAAAAACGTGCTGTAACCAACAAGCGACTGCTGACCGACCTGCTGGATGAAGGTGTGCGCTCCGTGGGGGCTGAGCAGCAGGATGGCTCTGCGCAGCGTGTCTCTGTACCGATTGAGCTCCTCAGTCCTCATGGTGGTGAAGAGGTTGGTGAAGACTTTACTGATGTTCCTGTCTACTCTCTGCAAGGCCACGTCCACACCCTGACGGGACGTCTGGTCCAGGAAACCCTGCAGTCCGCGAATGTCTGGAGGGATGGGAAGAAGAACAGAGGGCAAAGGGTCAAATATACAAATATACATGTTCTTGTCTGCAGAGGCATTTCAAGAGGAGTCTGGACATTTGGAGATGCAGGATAGAAACATGGTAAACATAACATTTTCTGAATATGTTTTCCACCGCAGAGACGGTCCACGATCTGAACCATGCCAAGAAATTCAAACATTTAAAAAAACATGCGACAGAAAAAACACTTCCTGGGTTCAACTACACAAAAATGTTTTGGTCACTAACATTATTCTAACACCAGAAAGGAAATGAACTAATGGCTGAACATTTTCAACTTTCAGATACAGTTCTCTCTAAAGACCACGGCTAGTTCTTTAAATATTAAAGCGGTGAAGGTTCCTCAAGTTAACGTGGAGCTCCTGGAGCAGGCAGGAGTCAATGGAACTACTCAAGGACAAGAACACTTTGGCCTCCAGTCAGAGGTAAACCTTACGACCCACTGCCGGTGAAAATGAAGCCTTCTGCATGCTACGATCCACACGCAGATCGCTGCCATCTCATCTCAGCAACGAGGATCTGAAAGTAATCTCATTCTATTTTGTGTCTTCCATTGATCGCTTTCATAAATCACACTATCTGTAGAGTGAACAGAAGAAAAACGTTACCTTAATAAATCAACGTTAGAAAGAAATTCCAGAGTTGGACAACAGGATGCTTAAAGGGCAATTACGGTGGTATTTTAAAACAGGGGCACTATTTTTAACATATTTTGGGGTGTAAATGACAAATAGGCACATAAAGGTCTGGAACCGGTCCAGTAGATCGCCTCAGCCTGGAGCTGCAACAGGAAATCTTGCTCGAGACGTCTCCAGCGTTGCTGGTTAAACACAAAGGATCTTACTGTTTAACTAAATGATCTGTCTCTGTAGGAGCCTTTTCCATAATGTTGTCAGACGCTTTGAATAACTGTCTGTGCCTGTCAGCGGCAAAAACAAGCACTTTTAATGGATGCACAGTTGCCTGCAAGGATTATGTTGCAGCCATTGTAACCCAATTTGCAGCGATCTACTGGACCGATTTGTACCACTAGACCACAAAATATGTAAAAAAATAAATAAAAAATAGGGCCTAGGGTTAAAAATAGAGGAATTATTCTTTAAGGCATGCTCGCGACCAATCTAAAGGCAGCATCGAGAGACATTTGACACGTGAACCTCTGCTGAATTGACTGAGACAATCATCTTCATTTCAAAGCAACTTCTACATCTCGTTAAATGAAGACACCATCTGTTTTATCACTCCGACCCTCAACTCCTTTTCCTGTGCAAAGTGCTTGTGTTAAAAATACAGACGTGAAAATAAAATGTTAGCCGAGTGATCTATACATGAACCGTCACGTGATCTTAAGGTCCTGTTGTGGACACGCTTGTGTTCTTTAATCATGTTGTTCTCGACTGAAGAATCTCTGGCAGCGTCCCAGCCGTCATGTTCGGCCCTGAGCTGACAGACAATCCTCTGCATAGCAGGCGACTCTGTCCTGATAGGTGGGCTCGTAGTTACTTAGCATGAGCTGCAGTGCCTGAATGGTCCCAATGAAAAATCCAGCCAAGCCTCCATAGAATATCAGGTAGAACAAGAGGAGTTTAAACCCGCTGCCCCCATGTTCGTCCTAGAAACTCCTTCTCGAAATACCACACAAATGTCCTCTGTCCTCCGTCACAGTCTTTATTTCCTGACATTTTAACTCCCCGGTAATATTCCCCCCTTTTGGTTTATCCGATTTAAAGGTTAGGTTCGGGTAGTACCCGACGGGAGAAGGTGGACCTTCTTCAGGAGACCTGATCTTAACCAAGTCGTTTTAGGTCCCTAAACCCAAGATACCCCAACCACTGGGGCTGCAGCACAGGAGATGCTTGTATGGATTGTTTTGTAAAGAACTGACGCCATCTTGTGGGGTAAGGGGAATCCATGATTTAGTTTGTATTCCTTTCTCGTCGTGCTCATTGTACAGAGAAACTGATACTCATGGTTGTTTCCTGTGTACCTCCTTCCCAAGCCTCACCTGGCCCTTAGAACTTGCATGTCCTTAACATGCAAGCTTTGTAGCTCTGGTCACCACTTCTTTCAGGTATGGTAACGTGTTGATATCTTGGATTGATGGCCTGACTGCTCATGTTACTTTCCCCGTTGGACTGAAGTGTTGCCATGTTTGGAGATATCAGCTATTTCTTTGGTGTTTTATAGTGAGGGATAGAACCAATGGTCAAACCTTATGATCTCGAGGTTCTCGGGACACATTTTCATGTTTTCAAAAAAGAATATCTGACAGTGTTTTATCGCTTACAACAAGTTCAACAAGATATCTTGTTAATGACAACTGTCAGACTGGCAGCAGCGAGCTGATCAAAGCAGAGTTGATTCAAAAGGACTTTGCTGAAGTTGCTTTCATCTTTGCTGATGTTTGAGGATCCACATTCGCGACCCATGAAAGCAACCAGACAGTGGGGCAAACACAGAACTTTACAGACAAGAAAATAAGACTTGTGATGCTGAGTTTAGCAAAGGCCGCTACCCAAGCTGACTGAGGGCGTCATCTCTATTCCCGCGCCGTCCTTGGCTGTGCGGCTGAACCAGACAGCGTCCCTCCATTTGAGACTATCATTTAGATTGCTCACAGATTCCTCTCCAAACCGGCAGAGAAGTTTCTCTTTCTGACATTCAGACAGGGCAGCTGTGCTGCGTTATACTCGGTTATAGCCGGAGACGGGCTGTTTGGCCTGAACTTCTTTTCCTTTCCCCTCCCTCCATCCTTCTCTGTCTATTAGCACTGACAGCTGGCTTGTACCGACTGCCACTCTCTACTCCTGCATTCCTTTTTTACTCCAGCTGTTTCATCTCATCATTCCTACCTTTCAGGGTATTTTTTTTTCAGATTCACTCTCCCCACCCCCGCTGTTGTTTTTGTTCCCCATCAAATTTTCTATCCATCCATCCATCTGTCAGTCAGTCTGTCTGTCCCTAAAGGGTAAAGAACGATCATTCAACTCCAGTGTAAAAATGGGGTAACTATATCACGAGGTTTCCTACTGATTTCAAAGGCACCGCTTGAGACAAAGCTCCGTGGGAGGCATTAGTCTAGTCTATCCCTAGACTTCTTTATTTAAGGTATATTTTTGGCCTTTTGCCTTTATTGATAGACACAGCTTGAGACAGGAAAGGTCTGGGCTGGATTCGAACCCGGGTTTCTAATCACCAAATCTGTTAATCAACTCATCCAAACTACGGTCCAGAAATCATAAGTCAACCTGTATCTCCTTCTCCTGGAACATTCGAGGAAAATCCCCAACTAAAATTACCAGTGAAGCTGCAGACTTTGAGCAAAGCATCAACGTCTGCATTTTGTTTAATACCGTTTCAAATTGGGGTCAGAGGGTTTGGACTGAATGTGAGGCCACGGGTTTTTGCGTTTCTTTGTCCAAGTATCTGCTGCTGCACCTTCGTGAAAAAATTGAAAATAAAAGTAACGTCAATAATAATCTATTGCTCTATTCTTACGTACCGTCCAGTGTGCGGAAATCTACTTAAATCTTAGAGGCTGGAGCATACTTCATACCTCATCCTGCACTAGTGACCATGAAGTATTACTAATAAAACTATCAAAATGTTTAAGTTATCACACCCTGCTGCTACTAATTTTCCTTTGGTTTATACTTTAGGAAGTAAAACAGCCATTAGTGTTTCACTTTTTTATTGGTTTGCAGTATAAAGATGTCACAGGCTGACCAGGTAATGTGGTAGCTAATAAATTATTTACTGCTGCGAAGCTACGCGGCATTGACATCGTAAACCAAGTGCAACATTTGATTTAGTAGTAGAGTTAAATATTTTTTGCCACGCCATCATCAATCATACAGCGTCGCACCAAATGTTGAGTCTGAACCAACTGAGAATCAACAACATCGCTGCAGCTCTACAGCTTTACATGGCATTTTAGCGTCTTTAAGCTCGTTGTTTTAGTGCCATACGAGTTGGGCTCTCAGCAAAACGCCCCATTTTCAGCCGACAGACACAGTGCGGGACTAGCTTCTGAGGGAAAGTAGCCGCTAAAGAGCCAGATATTTTCTCTCAAAAGGTTTGAGGAGACCAACCCGGAGCTTAAAGGAGAATATCAGACTCTGACGGGATGCTAATGATGTGTAAACAGACAGCTGTCTGTCAGATGTATTATTTGTGTAAGTTGTTGACATTGTAGCTCACAGGCTCAACACTTCAACAGCCACGTAATACAGCATACAATATATCGTTATTATTAGCAGCGTTAGTAAAATGTGCATCTATCTACAATCCTCTGCAGGTGCGTCATCGCTCCCCTCAAGAAACCTGCTCCTTTCCTCGAGCTCAAGCCCCGAAACGACACAAGTGGCCGGACTTGAGAGCAACTTGCAGGGCTCTGCAGTTTCGACGTCACCAGATCCACTATGAGCAAGGCACTGTGGACACACACACATACACACTCCTCTCTCAGCAGAAAAGCCGGCACTCATCTCCATCCATCAGAGTCACACCAATCTCCCCTCTGCAGTCAGTCGAAATTGGCAGGTAGACCGCCTGCCACGGAAAATGTCTCCGATTGAATTCAGATTCACACCACATGGAAGAAACGTGTGACGTCTCTCAGCAGGGAGCAAATATTCAGCGTTTGCATGCGATTCCTAAAGTGGTGACTGTGCAGCGAGCATTTCTGATATTTCCCATTATCTCAACGTGAAACGTCATCTTGATTAATGTCAGTACTTTTCAAGCTGAGCCTGACAAACTGTGTAGAAACACTCCTTATGCTTTGGACCAAACCAGTGTTTTAGCATGTTCTCCACAGCAAGTATGATTTGCTTTGTAAGATCACTTTTTAAAAAACCTCTAGGCAGCCAACTGGTTTCAGTCTCTTCCAAACTCAACCTGCAGACATTTGGAAAAAAACGGATTCAGGTAATCCATCCCACTTAATATCATGCCTGCTTCTATTGTTGTCAAAGTTACATTACTTTTGTGTGTTGATGCAGCTGTGTCCATAGATTGCAGGCAGGTGGTGATGGATTATTTTATCTGCAGCAGTTTCTCTGTGAGGTGATTTCCAAAGATGTTAGCTGAAACTGGTGAAAGAAAACAAAATGTATGAAACACTAATTCATTTAAATAAAAACAGAAACACTACATTCTGCTGGAAGACAGATAGATATATAAATCATCCGGCATGTGAGGACCTGCCTACATTTTTCATCCAAATTAAAAACCTCTCTCAGCTGTGAGTTCTTCACACGCTATCTATTTGATCTTAGAGCAAAAGACTAATTCAATTGTGTATCTTTTTTTGAATGAAAATTGTAACTAGATTAATGCCCAAAAGGAGAATTAGTGCTGAAGATGGCAGTTGGTCATTTTATCCCATGTAGAGTTTCACAGACAACTGAGGCAGCATCTGGAATTGTAATGTTCTCGTGCAGAGTGTCAAAACTTCTGTTAAACCGGTTGATCATTTACTATCGTTCTTCTTCACTACATGCTGGTGAATAAATACAAACATATTCAGCATCTGTGTTCTTAACACGTGGACCAATGACACACACACACTTTCTACCGACTGCGATGGAAAGCGGCAGAGCTGCCAAACGTTCCAGCTACACTCAGACAGCCCTGATAACAACTTACAGATCATCCCCGTATGTTTTCCAACGTGGTGACACGGCAACCAATGACAGGTCGAGGTCTAACATTAGTCTGATGTGTCTCTCTGCCAGGTCACGGCGGGACATGTGACTCTCTGACAAGACACAAACATATGGTTTAGTACGAGTTTGTAATCAAAGTCATTACAGAGCACCAAGCACAGACGCCCTGCTGCTCCGACTCTTTATCAAACCTCACAGTTCAAAGATCACTGCGGCCTGGAGGTCAAATTTACAGCAAATCCTTTGAAGAACAAAAGGACAAACTCAACTTAAAAGTAAATGAAACCATAATCTTTCGTAGTTTCTGATTTCACAATTCCAATGGGATTTTTAACAAAACACCCAAATAAATAAAAGATCCTGGTAGTTTTGATTTGAATCAGCTCTCCTGTTATATTCAGTGTTTGATTTCCATATTTGGGGCACGTGATTTGCTCTGCAAAAACCAGAGAAAGTCATTGGTTGACAGTTCTGCTTCAGGCAGGTAAATGTAAAACGTAGGTGTGGCCTTTGACCTTAGCAAAGTAGTTTGCCAGATTGTTCTTATACCTTCACGATCCAGCACATCATTACTTTATCTAATTTAATGCATACTTGCAGTACTCTGACGATGCCTTGCTCATGAGCACATGAGCATTATTCAGTAGGAAGGCCTTCAGGTGGCTGTCCTGCCTCTGTAACCGCAGCAGCTCTGGACTTGTGATCTGCTTGTGATCATAAAGGTTCATAGAAAGTGACATTTTCCTTTTGTTGCACTTACCAGAAGTCGCCCTGAATAAAGCTCCCTGCTAAATGTCTAAACTCTGACTCAGAGCGGAAGCCAGGTTGCATCCTCCAGGTATCTTATCTTGCTCCTGGCTACCGTTTCCTTTCTGATCCTGAACGTCACTTTGCTCATGATTCATAAATCTCCCAAACTCCCAAAATAAGCCTAAGCACAAGAGCGACGAGGTTCTGCAGGAGCCATGAACAAAATGCCAGTGCAGTAGACAGTGAGGTGGAAACGTAGCCCTAACAAGTATCGTCCCCTCTCACAGGTTTTATTTTGGACAGAATTGCAGAGGTTATTGGGGACCAAACTGGTTAAGAACGAGTTAACAAATGATCCCTTTCTAATTGTTCACCTTGAGGCAGCGTTTCAGAACTGCACAGAAAAGCAGACAGGAAAATAAAAAGCTCTCAGCAAGTAAAAATGTTGTTCTTGTAATCAGTGGCTCAGTTTAAACTCAAGAATCATCTTTTGTTCTGTGTAGTCGATCATTTTAAGATAATTACAGAGCGGAAGGTTAAAATCTATCCGTTTTAAAGGGGGTCTTGAATGGGGGGGGGGAAAGGTTTTTAGCTTTAAATTGAATCTGTTGTGTTTTGTCTGTGACATCTACATGATGTGGACAGGCTGCACAGCAGGCCTATAAAGAGCGAGTCATTAGAGCTTCTTCATCAAGACGGCTGCAAAAGTAAATAATCCAGACACGTAGAAACGGTGCGGCACAACAAATACTGCTGAGATTCACACAAACAGGGACCTTCAGTGATCTCAGGCAGGCACAGTGCCTGCTGCGTGGGTTAAACTGCAGGTAGTTGGTGGGTTGGAAGAAATAACAATGATTAAGAGTGAAATATAGCTTATGCAAAATGAGCTCTCTGGCATGCATGACTGATATTCCCCCCCGAGGTCATCGGCCCAACCTCCAACAAGCCTGATAGATACTGGATGGAGAACAGGAGGGATAGAGAATCACGTGGAGACTCTCCAGCGTCCATGATGATGATTTATTTTTGTGAGATTTCCCTCATTCCTCCCGTCCAATCAGCTGTTTGTCCTCTCTTGTCAGCCGTCCTTCCTGTGCTCGATTCGGCCACCCTCATTAGCTCACTGTGAGTCATCACCAGCCTCAGACACCAGGACAAAGGACCTCACACACTTCCACGCTAAGGGTTTTCAAATACCTTAATTGCCTCCAGGAGCTGCGTGTCACAGCCTCCGCTGCATCTGCTGACCCCTGAACATCAGAGCTGGACAGGAGGCTCTCAAACTGCACAAAAACAGCGTTCATGTCAACGACGAATCTGCTAAATTCTCTGTCAGTTCTCTCACACACACACACACACACACATCTGATGAACGTCTCCACTTCTTTCTGTGCAATTTGTTGAGGTTTGAATGTTTTCTTCGCCCACAGAGAACACAGTGGACTTGAGGAAATCCCTCCTAAATTAAGGAGGAAATCCAAGCTCCACCTAATTGAAAGCAGCGTGTTTGACTCGGCTGCTTAAACCCGACTTCTTTTTGCCGTCCTCTGGAGCGAGGAAACGCCTTGATTTGCGTTTGCTGTTGCACGTTCCATTCGGAGCACACGGAGCAGCGGTGAGCACTAACGAAGCAGAGTCCCTGAACTGTGCCGCCCAAATCAAATGCAAAACACACAAACACACACACAAAAAAATGATCTGTGATGTAGTGGGAGGCGTTTCTCTGACAGCTCGGTCCATTTATCACCAGACCGTTGGAGAGGACATTTTAATTACCTACACACACACACACATCCTGCAGAGACTGAGAGGGAGAACAGTGAAATCAGAGAGCGAGATGCACAACGAGGAAGATGGAAACAGAGAGAGAGCGAGATGACGGTGTGTGTTTGCTAGGAGGGATAATTGAGCCTTTTCATCCACAGCGCCAGTGACAGGTGTGACATTTAGCTTCGGGACATACACTTCCTGCTGTGTGTGTGTGGGGATGAGTGGTTTTTCTCTCTCAACTGAATATCCATAAAAACACACACACACCTGCTCTAACCTTTTATAGTCTGGTAACTAATGGGCAGGAAACAAAGATGGAGGGAAGCACTGCAACACACACACACACACACACACTTGTGTTTACTGTACGTTTGATGACCTACCTTTGACCTTAAAGCTGTAATTCACCTCCATCATACAAACAGAACAAGGCTGTTGCTTTAGCGGAGTCGTGTCTTCAGTCTTCAAAGCTTCAAATGTTCTGTCAGCGCGCTCGTCCTGAACAACGTGAAGCCAGATCACTGTGTGAAGCTTTGAGCCACGTTCGGAGGTCGAGAGCAGGGCTGTAAGTGCAGAGTGAGGTTTGTGCCGGTTGCATGAACAGATGTTTATATTCAGAACCAACTCTCTCTCTACGGTCTCTCTTTGCCTTTAAGATTAAAACTAACTTCACTGCCATGGAAGCAGCAACACAAAGCATGAGGCAGAACCAGAGGATCACAAGCTTCCAGAGTCCACGGTGATGTCTCCATATGGCTTGTTCCGTCTAAAAGCCAAACTTACAATAATAGAAAACAATGGAAAAGCAGCTGGTCAGTACATTTAAGAAGCTGGAACCAAAGAATGTTTGGCACATTTGCTTCATTAATTACTTAAAAGAGCACCAAAGAGCATGTTGTCTTGCACTCCCATAAAGGTGGCGGACAAGAGACGGATTCAAATAAAGGAATAGACGTTGGGATATCTGAACCTTTAGTCCCTAGCAGCAACAAGTCCACCAATCTAAAAGACAGAATCGGTAAGGTTCGGCATGCTGGTGGCAGAAAAGGGACCCAAGATGCAGACAGAACAGGAGAACGGGAGATGCTTGAAGGTTTTAATAGAGCAAAGAACTACAGAAACAGGTAGGTAGGTAAGTCGGCAGGCTGGTCCAGGTCCGGCGACAAAACGAGAGGAACATTCACAGGAGCAAACATGAACAGGGAGTCCAAGCAGAAGTCCAAAGTGATAAATCCAAAATGCAAGAGAATGCTTGCAAACACTAGAAATCACGAAACTACAGATACACTGGACCTACGAGGAACAACAAAAACAGAACGACCTGACACTGAACAAAACCCAGAAACCAGTATCAATAGATAAGGCACTAACGAGGGAACACGAGACAGGTGAACACGGGGAATGGGTGAGACAGGAAGGGCTTCAAAATAAAACAGGAAACCAAAAGAACCAACTATACACAGACCCTAGCCTGCAAATCAATCTGTGTGCTCCGGTCTCGCTTTTTCCTTGGGTAGTGCCAGAGTTCTGTTAGTCATTCTTCCAGCTCCAGAACATCTAAGTTAATATATATATTACCGCACGCTCTCTGTGCTTCGGCTGCATGTTAACACAGTTCTCCTCATGATAACACAAAGAGGCTACAGGCTGAGCAGAGGGTGTGATGGTGTGCTGTAAGATTGATGGTGTGTTTCTATGTGACTGACACGCATGCAGCTCCTTCTCTGCGTGTTATCTGCAGCCTCGCAGCGTGCCGGCAGACTACCAGCACATCAACAGGTCTGATGCTAACAAGGCCGCTGTATAATTTAACTGCCGGGGTTCTCTTCATGATCAGAATGTGATGGTGATGCATGAGGCGTATAAAATGCAAATGCGGGCGCTCCTGAGCTCTGCCCCCGCTCCCCTGCAGGCCTTCCAAGGTTCTATGTAAATGAAGCCAATCAAAGGCCTGCGAGCGGCTTTATAGCCGCCATCACCATCCTATCAAACCTCATCTGAGGCGTGCGGGACGATGGCGTCTCTGCAGCGCGAGCAGGAACAAAAAGCATCAGGCTCTCAACAGTTCTTCCACGTTCCATATATTAATTTTTAAGAGCTTTTATTTGTTGTATTAAAGACTTTGGTTGGTCTTCATTATGATGTATGATGACAGCAGCTGTCAGCCGGCCCGTGTCACTACAGCCGGATACTATTTCTCACGACCGCCGCAGACAGAGGCAGCACAAAGCCATCGAAACACAATCTACACTCCACTGCATTATTCATGCAAAACAGCTGACCACATTCTTTAGGCTGACATTAATCTTCCCGACATAAATGCAGTGCATATATTGCAGTAAATACTGTCAGGCAGGTGAAATAAGCATTACAGCACTAATAGTGGTGGTTTGCATTATGATGACCGCTGACATTTTGTTGTTATTATTATTATATGTTTTAATCTCAGCGCTCCATCACAGCCATCAACCGTCATGTGATAATGTGCCCAGCTTCAGCCCAGAGGCCTCGCACACACTCGTTAGCTAAACAACCCGATCCACAATCCAGAAACGCCAGGACACGGATCAGTGTGTGCAGCAGAGACCATGAGGACTCTGATCTTTTCTGGTTTCTGTGCAGGAGACAGAAAAGTTTCTGACCTTTCACCCTAATTACACATCAACCAGAACAGTCAGACAGTGGTGATTAACCTATTCTCAGGGTTCGAGATCCAACACTGAATTATTCAGCCTGTGACTTTAATTCGCCATGTTTGAGATAATGAAAGAATCAGTTTCTTTAATCTCATCTGCACAAATGAGTCCTTTGAATCTCATTAAGGTTTTTTTTTAAATCATTTTTTCTCTCCCCTTCTGTGTCTCAACAGCTGATAATGAGCACTAATAACCAGCAGATAATAATAACAACAATAAAAATAGTACACTTTGAAAATGTGATCTAATGTGCGTTTGAATGGGATGGTAATTTAAAAAAAACATGACATTTACAGGCGATTTCATAAACCGAGAATTATGGCAGTCTGCTGAAGAGTGAGTTTAATCAGAGTGTCTTCACACTAATGTCAAACAGGAAGCTGAACCTCTGACACACAGATCCACTGTCCAACCTCACGCTGCAGTGAAGCTGGTGACGGAGCGAAGGCCACAGCTGTAGTCGTCCGGGTGAGTCCGCGGATACAAAGAGCGCTGGATGAAAGCTGCTCAGCGGTGCACGCAGCCAAAAAAAGTTGGACTTCCTGGATATAAAATGACCCGAAACTTCCTCATAGCTTCCTCGCACTAGCACTTCCTTTAGCCCCGCCTCCCAGCCGCTCGCTCTCAGGCTCACTCACATGAACGGCAGCGACTCTGTAACTCTGAATTCAGCTGTTTCTGCGTTTCACAACTTTTAGGACGTCGTGATTTAAATACGGAATATACAGTATAACTGTCTTCAAAGCCTGGGGCACTTCCTGGGGGGGGTCATGCTGCCTGGAGGGAAGCATGTTACAGTAGAAGTGGAATGTGAGATGTAGACAAATTTGTCCCTCTGCTGACCCCGTAGTGGCTTTGGTGGTGACTGTCGTTGACATCTTGGATTTAAGCTGTTCAGCCTTCAGCTAGCAGAGGAGGATGTTCGTCACATAACGCCCCCTACAGGCTCCGACGATGTTACAGGAAACGTTTAGTATGAACCTTTTGCATCCACAGGCCAAGGTGACGCCTTCAAGTGTCTGGTTTTGTCTGACCAAAAGTCAAAGACACAAAGATTTTCAACGTATGACAGAGTAAAGGACAAATCTACACATGAAACTGTAACTTAAATGGTTATTTAATAATCAACATAGCTGCCGATTCATTTTCTGTGGATCTTCTAATAATCCACTCATCTACTAATAATTTAAGCCTCACTGTATTTTGTCAGTGTGTTTCTTAATTTGCAACATGTACAGAAAGCTTTGTTGATCTTCATAATTTTGTGTAAAAGTCTAAAGTAGTAAAGGTTTTCCAAATCTTTCAGCTGCATCAGTAAACGGAGCTGGCTCAGCTGGCGAAGGCTCCAAAGAACCCAGTAAGAGGACCACTGACAAGGGTTTTGCTGTTTTGCCACACATACTGATCCCAAGGTCAAGTATGAACTTTTAGGTTTAGGACTTGTTATCTGTACAGCTGTACCGATCTCTTCATGGCTCGTCACCATTTTTACTGCCATTTTCTGTTTGCTAAGATAGCTATGAAGGAAGACGACGTCTCCAGTCTTAATCCCACCTACAAAGCTCTGATTGGCCCATTGTTTCAGCTGTCAAGTGAGCACGACATCACGGCCGATTTGATTCAGAGGTCTGACGCCCACATCCTTAATCATGCTCGACAGCATCTGATTATTAAGAAATTCATTTAAGCACTAATCTGGTGACTTGCCGGTCACGATAATGTCTTTGCATCTGGGTTAAAGACGGTCTGCACCAAATCATTGCTTACTGGCAGGGGTCAAACCAGAGACCTTTAGGCTGCCTGACATTTCAGACGTACGGTAGATGTGTTATTGGACAAACGGTTATCTGGTGTTTGAGTAATAAACTCCAGTGTCGTGTGCAGCGAGGAAGCTTCCGGTGTTTGTGTGGATCCGTGTGCTTTGTTTGCCTCAGTAAGACCTCTGTGTCTGTGTCAACACAGCGGATCAAGCGCTTAGTATCTGGAGGATGAGAAGGATTTAGTTTGTCAGCTGCATATGTATGGATTTACTGTACACAACCTCCACTGTACGGGAGCCCAGGGGGGACAGAAAGCTCTTTATGCACCACATGGTATGGATTTGATCTTCGAACGTCAAGCACAAGCTACACTCACTGTTACTTTACTCAAGAACATTTCTTCATGTATTTTTTTAAAACCATCTCAATATTTACAGTAAGTGAGGACTTCAGAGTTGCCAGATTAGTTCGTACAGGGTCCAAATACGTATGTCATTAAGTAGAATAATGAGATGCGTGTGGCTGTGTTTGTAATGAGAAAGCAGTGCCATTAAACTAAAAACAGCATCTAATATCATGACGTGTTTGGTGTGACCGTTAAGTAATTCTCCAAAACAAAGGTGTGCGTTACTATAGTGTTCAATATTTGTCAAAGCGACATCATCGGTATATCAGACACAACCACCAAATCTGAAGAACATAAACATTAAAGGATGACACACAAAAACATTGTTCAACCAGGAAAACACGTCGAGGTTCGACTTCCTGTTCCAGACAACAACAACAACATCAACAGGCTGGGATTCTGGCAGTGATGGGAGGGGCTTGCTTGCTTTCCGGGCAGAACATTCATTTTTAACACGGCCACAAGAGGTTGCTTGTCTAGAAGAACGTTAAACCCTACGTTTAATGTGAGTTGAACAAATGGCCAAGACCGTCGTTTGTCCGATGAACAGAAACCATCAAACTAACAGCGAGAGAGAGGGAGAAAGAGGGAGGGAGGGAGAGAGACAGAGAGAGGGAGACAGAGAGACAGAGAGAGAGAGACAGAGAGACAGAGAGAGAGAGACAGAGAGAGACAGAGAGAGAGAGACAGAGAGAGAGAGACAGAGAGAGACAGAGAGAGAGAGAGCTTGGCTTGGCTGAGTACAAACCTGCCACGCGGAGATGTAACCACGAGAGTCCAGGTTCATCAGGACGTTGGGAGCCGTCACCGCTGCTCTGACACAGCTGAGCAGGAACATGCAGCTGTCGCTGGTCGCAGCAGATGATGCGTGCTGCCCTTTTCACACTACAGCCTGAACACACAGCAACGCCACCCGCAACCTGCTTCAGTGCTGCTGTGAGGTCCAATTCTGTGTTATTAAACATGTATTTATGCAGGGAGCTGGATTGCTGAGTGTGCATGTCTTAATGAAGGTCGCGGCAGCTGCAATAAAAGTGTTCTAAAATATTAAAGCTCGGTCGATTGTTGTGTAAGAGGAGCTGATTATTCTTCGGTGCTCATCGGGGCTTTTTGTGCTTTGAGCTGCCAAATACAAACACAGCCCTCTTTGCTGGAAGTCCAGTGCCTCACACATGGTCCCACATGATCCCAAGGACAGCAGCTGAAGTAGGGGAGAGTGATAGTCTGATGTCCAGGCCCTGGATTTACCACCCTGGTCAGAGGACTTGTTGATCACCTGGTTTGGGTGATAATCCATCACGGGTTATTGGCATCAGTGGGCGTGTATCTGGATATGATGATCACGTAAGCATTGGATTTGATGAAGTTCTGCTGTCCAAATGAATGACACAAGTTCAAGTTGCTGTTACACACACATGAAGAAACACAGCAGAATGGAAACACAATTTGATATAGAGTATGTATTTAAATATTCACTATATAATGATCAAACATGGGTTTATCCAGGCTCGACTGGAGTAGGGACACAAATGCAACTTGATTCCATTACAGCTGTATTATACTGAACTGATTGTATTGTAACATGAGTTCCCTTTGTGTGCTGCTGTGAGAAGCTTCACCCTGCAGGTTCTTTAATGAGTCCACCGTCAGGTCCATTGTGTACAGCGTGAACGCAAACAATAAATTCCACAAAAGGCAGGGAGGCCACACAACGAGCCAACGCCATCCGGAAAGTGCTGAAATCACACATGTCCACAGGCTGAGTGGGAGGAACATCAAACTGCATGCAGATGTTGATGCTGAAGCTTTAACTTTTGTGCACACTACATCACTTCTTGTGCTCTAAAACAAAGATGACGTCGTGTCAGAGACAGGACGAAATCAAGAGCAACATGTTTACAATCAGACTTCTAGCGAGCCTCTCTTCTGGTCTGCCACTGTGGGTCAACGCTGTATTTGAAGTCCTGTTGTCCTTTTCCTTATTTCAACATCCATCCACAGTGGTGCCTTTTCAATTCAACCAACTTGATTATCAGACTAGACACGAACCCGAAAGCATTGATGTTCTGCTGCGTCACGAAACTGAATTTTCACACGCCGCCGAGTTTCTTGAGACGTCACTGCACCTGGAGAACAAAGCCACTCCTGGTCACATGACCTGACTCTTCTTCCCGGAAGCCAAGTATCTCTGCATCACACGGCCATTGTTCTCAGCCAGACTCCGCTCTGTCTGCAGTGTCAGCGATGGTCGATAAGGCCCGAGTTCTCTCAGCAGATAAAAAGCACTGCTGTAGCTGCTATTTCTGTCCACACACACACAAAACGCTGCTGGTGCTGCCCTTTAGAGCGGAACGATCACCAGGCACAGGGACGGAAATGTGAGACGTGGTGGAGGGGACACTGTGTGTGAACGAAGAAAGAGGCCGAGCTGTAAAGGCAAAGGCAGACAGTAAAGATTTGACCAGAGAAAGGAGAATTCTGAGCGAAGGCCCGAGATAGAAATGATGCAAAGGCAAGAAACTAAATTTCCATTACCAGCCAAGTTTAAGGGTTTAAGGATAGAGTCTGGTTACAGTAAAGAACCGGCTGACTCGTTCTTCCAGATAAACTACAAGAGGACTCCGAACGCCATCTGCGGTGTTACCACTCAGAACTGGACCTTATGGGGCTGAACGGTAGAGTGTAAAAACACAGACGTACGGTCTAGTGTTGGAATCCAACCACAGGTTTCTGAAGGAGACTTTGTGAAGCTTGGTTTGTTCCATCTTTGTCAGCTAGGAAACTGTGGTTCTGATAAACCGAACGCACAGGTCAGTGGAGGAGAGGTGGCCTATAATCCAGGAGTGAGTTGAGACGTTTCTATGAAGGTCCTGGAACTTTATTTCCCAGCCTAGTAGCCCTCCAACATTCAGGAAGTAGTTTGTCCTTAATTTAGGGAGGCAGAAGGTAACGGTGTTCATGCAGGAGGCCTGACATTAATTTTTTTAATAACCACCATCTTTCCCTAACCGACAGTTTTAACCGACTAACCACAGTTTACGTGATCTGTCCCCATTCTTGCCCAAAGTGTCACCGTGAAAGACATTTTTATAACGTAAACAATTCAGACATTACTAACATAGCTGTTGAACCTTTTGATCGACTAATCGAATTGGCCGATGGTTTCAGCACTTGAGTGTTTAATATTCAAGCGACGGGTTTCGTGGATAATGATCATTTTCATATCTGGATTCTTTAACTGGCAATTTGGCAGCAAGTGTTAAACCCGTAGGGTAAGTGAGGGGAGAACTGACCTTTCACGGCCTTGATGTAGCTGCAGATTATACATTCATAGTGCTTCTCCATAACTAGGCTTTCTTTAGTAATTTAGAGTGGGGGGAGGGGGGGCAGCTTATTGGCTCCAGCTCTGAAACACTCATTGTGATTCCAAAGCCCTCGGGGGGGCAGAGAGGAGCTCGTAGTAATGAAGATGATGGGTTGGTAATATCTCTCTTGCTGCCTGTGTTTCTCGCCACAGTGACCGGCTGCATCCATGATTGGGAGTGCGTTAAAAAAAAAGAAAGATCATCAATAAAAACAAAAAGCAAGACGGCCGCCGCCGCCTTCCTTTAGACTCTCGAAGCCATTTTCAGTCCGCTTCAAAACATGCTTATCTTGTAAAGGCGAACCCAAGGCTCTGTATCGATCTGTTTGTTTCCTGCCAAACAAAGACAGACCCCAATGAGATGGGAAGAGAATTTAAAAAATAAAAAACCACAAGGCATAGACAGAGCAGTCCGTCTGGCCTGCTCGGCCTTCGGAGCTGTGGCCAGTGGGTAGCTTTGTTTTGTGCTCTAATATTACAGCAAATAAGAAATACAGAACGACATGAACAGCAACAGGGCTGCATCTGAACTGTGAGCAGAATATAAAGAGCTTTCTTCATGTCACAGCACTGGGTGGAGCGTTTCTAAAGTCCTCTTTAGAATCCTGCAGCAGCAGATTTCTTCGTGGGTCTCAGCCCTTTCTGACTTTGCAACAGTAATGGAGTAGTTCATATTCTGTTCTGCCGCCGTTACAGGGGGTGGAAATACAAACTGCACTGCACTCTGTGCTTCGCTGCATGCATCCCAGGTTGACGGTGTCACCATAGTGACAGATTATTCACCTTCTCACCGCTGCAGCATCAACAGTGTGTTTCCTTGGTCTTACGCTCCATCCACACCAACTTGTGTTTCATTTAAAAAGCACGACTTCTGCTACGTTTACGCCATTTTATAACCCTTAAAAAAACCTTTTTAAAACGCACGCCGAACCCGTTTCAGTTTGAAAACTCCGGGTTGTGTTTTAGTGAGGGCGGGGCTAAAACGGAGATGTTTTAAAAACGATGACGCAGACGCCCACGTTCACGTCCCGATTCGTCACTCCTCTGTCATGTGACCATATCCAGCCACGATTAATTCAACGCGGACAACGAATCACAACACTTCCTGTCAGCAACAGTTCCACCTGGTCGTCGGTCCGAGCAGAGAAACCTCAGCTCTTACTTTTCTCCATTCGCAGTATTTCCTGCAGAGCACACAATCTGCTTCCTGTTTACACCGGCACGTGCATGCCCGGTGCACGTGCCTGATCACACGACACACATTTCCAGGTGCGTAGTATGGATGGAGATTATTTTGGGAATAAGGAACCGGACTTTTAATTGTTTTTCTTCTTCTTTACATCTGTACTTTTACGTATAGATTTTGGTTACAGCTAAAAGTACAGTGATATTTATAGTATTATTCCTCCCATCCCTCTGGTTATTTCTCCTGTTCCCTTCAGTCTCAGGTTGATGTGCCATGCAGGCAGGCTGTTCTCTAACCAGGTCAGCATAGCAGGGAGAGACTGGCGGGCTGCTGTGTCCACAGACAGACCATTACACCCATCAATCAGCTCAGACACTCAGCCAGGACGAGGAGACAGATTTAAGAGGTCGCTATTGGAAGATTCATCTCTCCTGGCCGAGTCCTCCATCAGACACAGTAAAATAAATCTCCTCAAATCAGTCTGACTGCTGATTCTTCATTTCTCTGCAGAGGGAAGGAGAGGTCTGGATATAATTATCGGCTCTTATTAAGTTTAGTAAAGGCAGTTTATCAGTTAATTAACAGTAACTCACTGTAAACCGACTGTGACCTTAAGACTGCACTTCCTCTAATGGCCACTACATGCTGGCTCCAAACAGGGTTTGTGTGTCTTTCCCACAAGTAACTGAGTTCTCGTGTCTCAGTGGGGATTGTGAAAATGACTGCTCCATTACAAGGACGTGACTGTTTAAAAAGACTGTGAGCCAGAACATCTGTGACTTTCACAACCTGCCAAACATGTATTGTCATGCCCAAACATGGAATTTACCTTTTCCATAAAAACCTACCGAACTGATGGTTTTTTTAACAAACGATAATAATAAAAATGCATCAGGGTTTATGTGTGATGTTTATTCTTGTAAAACCAAACCGTGAAATGTTTTGTTTTTGGAAAATGTGGATTGTATTTCATGATCTAATCTTCAGGTTAATAAAACAATGCTTTAGGGATTAAGAGAGCTAGACAATGCTTTTTAAAATCATAGATATCTGCTGAGACCAATGTAGACTGTTAATTTCCTCCCATTCCAAAATGTATTAAACATAAACAAAGTGTCCACAGGTTTGCCCCAGAACACACTGGTGCACTGACAGAATTTAACATGTGAACAAAAACTAGCCAAAGAAGAAGAGAAGGCAAAACAAGTTGCCCTTTAAAATGTACTTTTTAATTAGTTGAGAAAACTCCTGCCCTGATGATCAAAACACGTCGTATAAGTTGGGATGTTTTAGCTGCTGGCTGGCCCCAAACAACAATGTCATCAAATGGACAGGTGCCCTTAAAAGTACTTTATTTTTACACTCCGTCGCTCCGTATGCCTCAAACTGTGATGGAGACCTGCAGTGATCCAAAAGAAAGATTTCTGCCCGATTTCTTGACGGGAGACAAGTGAGGGATGGAACTGTGTTAAGCACAGCCGACAGCTCTCTGCAGGGCGACACGTTCATTTTACCTAAATAATAAATAAATAAAAAGATTCCATGACGGAGCAACCAAATTATCTCAGTTAGCAAAAGCAGCCGTCGGGACGGCAGCTTTAAAACAGAAGGTCAAAACATGGCTGAGGGCGCCGTCGGGGTGAGACGTTTGACGCTCAACAGGGCTGACATGTTTGAAATCAGAGTATCAAAGTTGAGTTCATGAATAACATTTTCAAGTCTCGAATGTGCAAAGAACGTGTCAAATGAACGAAAGCTTCCTTTATTTATTCATGGAAAGTGCCGGGAATCATCTCACTGTCGTGTCGGTTTTGTTCTTTGTGGGTTTGATGCCGACTGAGTTCTTCAATAAACTCACTGAGCAGCTAATTAACAGCCAGCATAGACGCCTGACTCACTAACTAACCGACAACGCAGGAAGCAAAGTGACCGATGAGCCGATCAAACCAACTGAATGATTCATCAACCAACAGCATTACAAATTAACTTCCTGACCAACCAACCAACCGCCGATCCATATCACAAAATCAATGAGAGTCACTCAAGCAAACAAATCAGGTGAATGAAAAATGAAAAACCTCTCATCCTGATCGCTTCTGCTTCGTCTGAAGGTTTCGCTTCCACTAGTTTTCAGCCGCATGGCTGCAGCGCGTCTTTGACTTGGATGTGTGGCGTCTCGAGACGCGCCGCTGGCAGCTGAACACGTCTCAGCGTTCAGACATCGGAAAAGATCAGCAGCATCTGCAGGGACGTCGCCAACCTCCATCTGTTCCCCGATGGAGCAAAACTTCATCTCTGTCCATCACTTCGGAAGAAGCTGCTCAACCTTTTTCTCCAACGTCGAGTAGAGACTTCACCGACTTCCTCCGCTCGGTGTGAAGCTTCAGCGAGGTCATCGCGTCTCTCACGTCTTCAGGCTGCCGTCAACTCTGATCCAACGTTTGCCAAAGTGCTCCTTCGGACAGATGAAGAAAACACTGGACCACATGCTCCGGGAGGCAGGATGTCAGTAAGAGTGCATTTAAACCCTAAAACACCTCATCATTTGCAACAAACAGCAACACCAGGGACCTCAGACTGTGGGACACCAGCAGTGGTGTATAATGTTCCAGGGATGCTGACTGTGTAGAAAGCGGCTCAAATAGGAACAGGTTTTCGGGGTAGACTCGGATGCAGGATAGGACACAAACTCAACAGGGTGGACTCGTCGCCGATGTAGGAAGTCTTGACAGAAGGCAGGTGAACTGATGCTGCTTATTGACAGAAATCGGCATAAAGTGAGCAGTGAAGGTGCCTCAAGTTCTAAGAATACTTACATACTTTTACTGAAGCAACACTTTATAAGATTTCAGTAGTGCTACTTTTACTTCCTCCACCACTGACCATGGACCCCTGCCAGATATTCGTCCAAAGGCTTCGCGCGAAAGGTTCCCGCTAAAACGACACATAAATGCACGTGGACACAGTTTGTCAGACTGCAAGCAAAGTGAAGTGAAAGCAGACAAATCCGTTTGCATCGGACCGTTTTGTATTTGATCTTTATAAATTGAATAACTTTGCCACCGAGCCAAGAAACCTGCAGGCCGACAGACCGAACAGCTCATTAACCAAATAACTGACCGACAAAGCAGCAGACCATCTGCTCAGCTGACTGACTGGCTGACTGGCTGGTATCTGGCATCCTGTGTTCTCCCTGTGTTTGCGGGAGCCATTTTGGATCTATTTGTTTACGGTGGGTGTTAGCAGAGTCTTCGTCTCCAGCAGCTTCACCATGACACTGTGTAAATCTGCTTTAAATGCAGCAGAGATGACTCACCGTGTGTGTGAGGGTACACCGCCGCTTGCTGCAGCATTATAACTGAGGTCCATAACTTCTGTGTGTGTTTGGCAGGTGGAGGCAGACGGAGATGAATTGCAGCCGGTGCCACAGAGAATTGTTTAATAAACATTTTTATTAGCTCCTTTCACAGAGCCTCAGCGTGCGAGCCGGGCGGCGTCAGCAGCAAATCCCATCACGCACTGCAGCCAGGATGTCACCAAGCAACGCTGGCCGCTCCTCCACCCGACCGAAGGCACACGAAACCAGGCCACGCACGCTTCAACGCCCGAAATAATGTGCGAGGCTTAAAGCAGGAACATAACGGCGTCCAAACTGCACACTGAAGGGCTCATTTCAACGTGTGTGGGGTCTGAAACGCACTGCATTATGGGCTGCATGCATCCCTCGCCACCAGGCTGCATGCTGGAATGCACTGGTTTGAAAGGCGGGGTGCTGATCACGGCCGTCCCGCAGCGCACCCTGCAGCTGGAATGAAGGAGCTACTGAACGTTATGGTTTTTCAAACAGGCAAAGTAAAAGACGAGATGATTCTCCCTCCCTGTGTTGGTGTAGGAGGTTCAGGCATCCTGCCAGTCCACCACTTAGCACCTCAGTCTGTTGGACAACAGCACGACAAAGATTCACCTCCTCCTCCATTTTCTGAAACGCACTTCTGAGCAGTGGCAGGCAGCCATGTATGCTCTGACTCACTGACCAGCAGCTGGATGCCCCATTTTCTGCTTGAACACCTTCACATTTTCAAAATAAACGGCATTAAAACCTAGAGCCCAACCTGCTGACCGACTCCAATAACTGCCTTCCCACTGTTCTCAGACGGCCCGACTCTCACCTGCTGCAGCAGCTTTGCCTCACGTCTCTTACGAGTCCCTTTTCAGCCTTTATCCAAAACAGGAACTTAACTAAATGTAACATATAATAATAATAATAATAATAAAAATAACAACTTTAATTATGTAGCACCTTTAAAAACACAGTTTGCTAACTGCTTTGACCAAGCTACATTTCCACTCCCTTGATAATTATTTGCCTTCAAGAACACTCCGATCATCTGCTGCTGGATTATTGAATGTTCCCAAAATCTGGGATGCAGCCTTTATCAATTATGCCCCAAAGCTTTGGAACAAACTGCGCACAGATATCAGGGAAGGCAGCCGCTACACATCTCCAAGAGCAAACTTAAAACTTAAAACAAGCTTTCCCTTTGGCCTTTAATTAGCTATCTGCTTAAACATTATTTTACATTTTTCAATTTTATTTCATGCACTTCTTTTAAATATGTTCATTTGAACCAATTGCATTCTGTTCAAGTTTTATTTTTCTTAACTGCGCTTCCTTATCTTATAAGTTATCATTTATTTTTTATGTTAATCATCTTCATAATCATTTGTTTGTGTACTTAATATTTAGTAATTATAAAGTGTAGTTAGCTGACAGCTGCTGTAGGTGCTGTAAAGGTCCTCAAGGTCCAAACGTAGATGGCCAATGGAAATGAGTTTCTTCTGTTTCCAGGATACTAAATAATGTTCGGGTATCTTTGTCCTTTGAGACGTTGTTGACTTCTGACTGTCAGTTGGACACTATATCTTCATCTGTGTTTGATCAACTCTCATTAAAGAAAGTCAGGACAACACGTTGTGGTTGGTGGAAAAGGAAACATCCTGCTTGCGTCTGTGGCCGACATGTTCTGTCCTCACAGCCTCACGTTATCACGCGGCGGCCATATTGACATGTGAAGCGTCACTTCTGCTGCAAATAATGATTCATTAACTGCATGAACTTTAGCTGCGCGCTTGTTTTTGAACTGATAACAGATGGGTCGTAAACCATAACCTTCAATTAAAGGTCAGCGCTGTAAAATATTTTCAAAACCGTTTCATCGACTAATTAAATTCCGTTTAATAAGTCATTTTCTTGGTGATAAAACTGGCCCCCCATCATGCTGAACTGGTTCCAGACAGACTTTTCAAACATAGTTTGTTACACAGCATCACAGGGACACCTGCGAACACACATGTGACTTAATCCCGTTAATCCTGTTTCTGTCGGTGTCTCTTATGGTCCTAATGATCGCGACGGCTGCAGTCACTTTAAATTGATGATGAATCCATGTATCATTAATTTAGACTCTATTTTTTTATGTGATAATACAAATTACCATAACTTGCCAATTTTTCTCAGAAACCTCGCCGGGGATGCCAACAAACTCTCACTTTAATCCCGTTTACTGATGTCCATGTAAATAGAGGAGGACACATTGTAGAGTAAAGGAAATTTATCTTCACTTGCATTTCATTTTAAATTGTCTGCAGTCTCTTTTACTCTGCACTGTTTCTAGTTTTTAATGACCTTTGACCAGATACTGTATTAGTGACTGTTCTGTTTATGTGTTTTTATTCTTATTATATTCTTGCATGTACTGGAGTGTCGTTTAAGCTTCTGGAAGCCTTCATTTCCCTCGGCATCAATAAAGCATCTGTCTGTCCATCAAAACATCAGATTATCTTCTTGAACTTTCCGACCCTTTTCCAAACACAAACGTAAACATTATTCCAGTTATTGTCACGGTTTCGTTTTGTTGTTGTCACATCGCGGTGTATTTCACTCTTTGTCCCATCTATAATGTGTGAGAGTTATGATGGTAAAGATGCTCCTGATCGTCTCAGACCATTTATACAAACTAATCATGATCAATGTATCTGGCTTTAGTATGCAGATGATAAACAGCGGGGGACGGTCTAACCACGTTAAACTGAAGCAATTTCATTCTAATGTGGTCCCCAGATAACTGCTGAATACATTTATTAAATGATATTAAGACGTATTACCTCCAGGGGGCGGCGGAGGCAGTCGGACAGTTTATGTACACAGCAGCGAGACTCAGGTGAAATCATAACGGATTGCAGTAATAAATTCAAATGATGGAGGACACAAAAGGAGCGAAATCAAACCCAAGAACATTTATCATCTTTGCATCTTTTGTGTTATTTAAACGTCTGTATGCATGTTTGCTGTAGAGGAGCCACTTCAATCAGTTAATCACTTACAGTACAATCGCCCAAACTGTCCGACATCCCTATCAGTTAACTTCATGTGCAGCTGCTGGTGAAACCAATTTACTGAGCATTACTCACAATTATGTTGTAATTCATGCACTTGAGGAAAAAAAAACAGAAAACGTTTGCTCTGTTGTTCTGAATTAAGGAGGTATGTCAAAAGCGACTTGCAGACTTATCTCCACTCAGCAGATGCAAAAAGAGCAAAGTCAAACCAAGAAAACAGATTGGTAAGAAAGACGACAAATAGCAACAGCATATATAGCAGGAACAATGACGTATTCGACACTAAAACAAAGAAGGCATACGACCAACACAATCTGTCAAACAGAAAACCTGACAGGGGAAGAGTGACCGTTAAAAGCAGCGCTGAATAAATAGGTTTGCGTCTCTTACAGCCTCAGGGAGGAAGGTCCACAGCTAAAAAATGTTCTTCATCGTGTCAGAATTTTTATTTAAAGTATCAGCAGCAGAGGATCTAAGAGGCCGTGAAGGATTATAACACTCAACAAAGATTCCCAAACCATTAAGAGCCTCGTGTAAAGTAGAAGAACTTTAAAATCAATGC
>JAVQJF010097941.1:0-25638 GCA_036023855.1 Gadopsis marmoratus | reverse complement strand
AAAATATTGGTACCGCTGCACAAGCTCAACAGCCTGATCATTTATCATTACAGGGCCATGATCAGGGTCATCGTTAGTGAGAAGAGACACGATGACAGAATTGTCAGCAAACTTTGTTGCTTAGTTTCAAACCCTGGCTGTATAAGCCCACCATCCACCTCAACCACCTCCTTGTGATTTGCGTGCTGTACATAAATGGAGTGCTCCCTACGACGTAGAAAAAGGAGTGTAATCCAGATCAAGATCACGTGTACGTTTCCCTACAAATTAGTAGAATATGTCTCTCTGTCTGTCTGTGGGCATGTATGCAGGGGGAAGCCTCGCCAGCATGTCACTCCAAGCTGCTGGGTAAACACAGGGAAGGAAAGACAAAACCGCACACAGGCCTGAATTAAGAGAAGATGTGTGTGTGTGTGTAACTGTCTCTGCCTGTCTTGTCAAACTATGTAAACTGTGAATAATGACACCTGGGTGAGTAAGTCACACACACGTACACACATTTTATGCCTCTTTCAGCGGCTACGCTACATAAGCCCTCATTCCTGATGTAGAAAAACTCTGTTACTGACCACAAACCATCTTTTCTGAGGATCAACTGTCAATCCCACTGAAAATGTCATTAGAATGGAAAAAAACTGACCTCTATGTTTCCTAGTTAAATTGTTTACGAGATGTTTAGTTGTTTATTTTGATGTCGTGTCTGTGGCTGTTTGATTACCACAAACAGCAGATGGGCTGTTAACATTTAATGAATTCGATTTAACGGCACAAATCAGACGAATACAATGCACATACAGGATGGGGCCTGACATGCTCGCTCTCACCGTCTCTCTGCTCGCTCCCTAAACTTAAACATTTTACTTTTAATCCGCCACTTCTGGCCGTCTAACGGAGCTGGATGACAGATGAATAGAAAGAGTGAATGATTGATAGATGAAAAGAATGATGCAATGATTGAGCCATCAGGAGAATAGTACAGCGATTGATGGATGAAGCGAGTTGTGGGGGAGAAAAATAGATGGAAAACCTAAGTCTGAGAATGACAAAGGATCGTTGGGCGCCAGATTGATACATTATCCCGTAGTGAGAGGGGTTTCTTTTTGTAATGCGTTGGGGTTTTTATATGGAAAGGAGGCAGACAAGAAGGGAGGAGGTTGCTTCAGCTTATTGGGTCATGGAGTTTGTGGCAGATCAGGTCAAAGACGTGGGTGAAAAACCTTTTGACCTGGCAAGGCACATGCAGACTGCAGACACACACACACACACACACACACACACACACACACGCATGGGCCTATGGGCAAACCCACACAAATAGACCCAGACACGCGTCCATGTGCTGTCACTTTCTATTTATCTTTTCTATTTATTATTGTATGGCGATGTAAGAGGCAAACAGGAAAAGGATATGATGTCACTGACCAAGAGTTTGTGGTAACCAAGTGGTCTGGCAACACGTCCAGTGGTGGTCATTTTAGCTGTGGTGTGTGTGTCTATGTCTACATCTTTTGTGTGTTTTGGACGCTCCTCCAGGCAAAGACTGCAATAAATTTGGTCATAGTGCTGAGCTGGTTTTAAGATTCACACACACACACACACATAGCCTATCTGGCATAGGCAGTGTGTAGGTGTTAGAGCTGGGGTTATTGACTCGTAGAGACGGAGACAGCAGAGCAGCGAGTGAACACACTGCTATCGGAATACGATTAATACTGTCTGGCTGATGGATTAGACTCATTACACAGGGAGCAGGGCAAAGGAGGGTGGTGGAGGGTGGAGGGGATGTGGGAGAGAGAGAGTAGAGAAGAGAGGGAAGGGTGGGAAGACAAAAAAGGAGGAAAAAATAAGGATTTAAGGGAGGAGGTGTGAGGGAGAGAAATGTCAGGAAGGTAGTGAAATGTAAGGAGAAGTATGGACCGGGAGGAATCGATGGAGGGGAGATCTATAATGTGGCGTTTGAAAACTTTGGTTACATTAAGTTCCTATGTGCTTAAACTATCAAAAGACTATGAGGAAAATCAAGTCTTTAGAAATCTATCATACTGTTTCCGCGTCTACACTCTGCACTGAAGCCAAGTTAAAAGCGTCGAGAAAATGGAAGAGGTTCAACTACAGATTGACCAGCAGGGGGTGCTCAAAGCGCAATACGCAAAATGAATTACAGTCAATAGCAGATTTACACAAATTTAGTATTTTTGAACAATGCAAGCAAGCAATGATAGAGCATCTTCTTTTGTTCTGTAAAGAGTGTACAATGATGAACAACTAGTTTTGTATTTGGGTATTTTTATTCTATTTAGTGATCACTCTGTTTTAAAATTTTACTCATGATCTTTCACCTACTTTAACGATTATTGAAATACTTGTTGAAGAATTTTCTGTCGGCAGCGTGTAGATAGGTCGTGATATATTAAATTTGAGGTGGATTGCCAGTTTAATCTATAATGTTTATCTCATCAAGATTACTTGGTAGCTAAGCTCACTGGCCTCCTGGGACGATTTCAAACCACTTGGCCAATATGTACTGTACTAGTTTGCCACTTTGTGAGTGAGGACTTATTCAAGAATTACTTCAAACAGCACTATTTTCCGAAATTTGTATACAATATATGTAAATGATATTTATATATACAGTACATGTGTGTTTGTGTGTGTTTATATAAATATATATGAATAATATATAAATATGTCACTATATGTCACTTCCCCTTCCTTTGGGGGATTTAAGGTGTGTCCTTAAAGGAACTGTATTTAATGTTTTACATTCGTTATTAAGTATTAATGACTTTAAATTGCCTGTGTGTGAACGGATGGTAACAGACTTCTATGTAGAGGACTCGGGGAGGTTTTTTTCCCGCCAAAATCCGACAGATGTGATGTTATGTGTGCTGCAGAGTGCCTTATCGCTCTTCAGGTACAGGTCAGAGTTCAGCTCCCAACAGCTGCAATAAAAACAAAAGGAGAAAAAGCTCCTCACAGTAGCTACATCAACAAACGACCAGGTAAGCTAACATTAGTGCAAAGCATGAGAAATATATTGTGATTTAAACTGGGCAATGTTAGCTGATGTTAGATTATTTTCTAACATGGTATATAAAACCTTGTAATACAGCCATGTAATCAGGATGAACGGCTGCTCTTCAACAAGATGCCAGATGATATCTAGAAAACAACCCTGGCACACAGGTGACCACCATCTGCAGGACTTCATCCCTCTCCTCTTGTGTCAGTTCTTGCAATTCTGTCTGGAAATTGAGCAAGAACATCTGTTTAGCATGGCTAGAATCACATGTCTCATCTATTATGTTGAAACAGTAGCACATCGATTCAGCTATCATGTCTAGTTCACTAACCATTAGCGTTATCACACAGAAAACTTTGCTTTGCTTTCATTGCTGAGCCTCTCTAATGGCGATTGATAAAGCGAGTGTTAGCTAGCGCCAAAGTGTCATAAATGCAGTCAATGTATCAGCGACAATGAATTAGTCACTAACCTATATTGTGCAAGCTAATATGCTGATAGCGACAGTCAAACTCAAAAGTGAAACATGAAAGCTGGAGGAGCACAGGTGCACAGTATGATAGGCCTTTCTGTTGAGGCAGCTTTAAATCTAAATATGATCATCAGATGTTTAGAGGGAAACCATGTCCCCATTACTAAGTGCTTCTCAGCTCTCCTTATATGCAATTAATGTATTACTGCAAACCGCCGTACATTTCTCCTGTGTGTGTGTGTGTGTGTGTGTGTGTGTGCAACAGATGTATTCCTCACTTGTCTATAATTACATGTGTAAACATTTCTGATGATGTCATGGTCTCAGACCGCTGACTAATCTGTTCCTGGGCTGGAAAGCGACGTAATCAGTCTGGTCTTACACACACACACACGCGCACACACACACGCACACACAAAAACTCCATATATGATCTTTATTTTTTCAGCTTTCTTAATATATAGATGTGATAAGAAATGCCTGTCGAGGATGTCGTTTCCACAGCAACAAGACGCTTGTGTTACAAGTTTGGCGAGTGGCTTACAGCTGGCTTTGTTAAGAGCTCACTACAAAACGATCGGTAGCTGAATGGAAGGAGCAGGAGCTATTTATGTAGGAAATCAGTAGGCAGAATGTAGCATTTCTACCCAGCAATAATCTTGGCTTTCCTGTCTGTATTCAAGGGAGAATGGTTGCAAAATAAAACTCCTTAGCAAAGCAGCAAAAATAACACAGCTGCTACCACGAAAGCTTTTGTAAACTGAGCACTTTGTAATGTTACAACTCGTTGAGGCAACACACACACACACACACACACATACACACACACACACACACACACACACACCTTTTCTGGCAGATTGCCATCCCGGCAGCCAGACAGGCATACTCACACACACACACACACACACAGGGGACATCCCCTCTGTCAAGTCAAAATGTCCCCTAGGTGTCCACCCATGTCCAGTAACCATAGCAACCCTCTTACCTGGCATTTAAAGTATGTATGAGAGGCGTGATGGCGAATAAGGGAGGCAGACAATGAGATGGGAAGAGGAGGAGAGGGAGGAAGATGGCAGATCTGTCATTCATGAGCAAAGTCAATATTGGTTTAGAAGAGAGCGACTGAAGAGAGGCTGAAAGACGAGGCTTTTTGCGTGTGTGTACGTGTGTGTGTGGGGGGGGGGGGATTGTGTGTGTGATTCTGCATAATAACTGTCTCCTGATTTTTTATCATGTTGTTCACACTGAGTTTTGAAATTCTGCCACCCAAGATTCTCCAAGATACACTTTAAAACCAGAGACATCATGATTCTTCATCATGCACACAATTATGGAAAGATGCTCAAATGGCTTTCCATACACACTCATCAGGCACACACACACACACACACACACACACACACACACATTCCTCCACATTCCCAGGTGCCAGTCCTGGCCCAGTGTGTTCAATAATCCTCTGCATTGTCTTCAGCAAGCCTCCCTCTCCTTTCTCCCCCCTCATCTCCTCTCTTTTCTTTGGGAGTCTTTCTCCTCCTAATTGCTCACAGAAGTGTGATCTTTGGGGGTCCACTTCATGGCATTGCTCCCTGAATTAGCTGAAGGATCCAAACACACACACACACACACACACACACACACGTGCGCACACACACGCACACGCACACAATCCCTGTCTCATTTTTAGTCTTTCTTCATGACCATCTCGTTCTAAACGCCCCTCTACGAAACCCAAATCTCGCTTCTTCTCTTGCAAAGCATCCGTCTTATCTTCTGCATTCACATTTTCTCATTCTGTCCATCTCTTCCTTTTTCCTTTTTTTCCTTTTTGACTCTTTCCAGCTCCATCCTTGTCCATTCACACATTCTTATACTTAATAGGATTAAGGTCTCCAGAAGGGATTTGAACAAGATGATTAGTTTACTGCTCTGCCAACTCTGGCCAATAGCCTGTGACACACACACACACACTCGTATATAGATCCACGGGAACCCCCAGATTGCTGGACCTGGGAAGAATCTCGTGGCAGTAGGGCACGTACAAAAGAGATTCAAAAACTCTATAACAGTAGGTGAGAGAGAGAGTGTGTGTGTGTCCACTGTGAGAGAGAAAGAGAAGGGAGGAGGAGAAAGATGAGGGGTGCATGTGTGAGAATTGAGTGCTGCTCTTTCATGCCCAGGTCTTCTTAGACACGCAGGGCGTCAAAAGCTCCTCTCACTCTGAAAAGACTCTTTAGGAAAGCAGCACTAAGCTCTTAACACCAGAGACCTGACTCTGTCATGCACACACACACACACACACACACACACACACATCCTGGGCCACCATAGGTGAGAAAAACAGAGAAAGACGAAGGTCAGAAGATACAGACAAAGACTGTGTCCACACGATTCGAACTCAGTGATTACACAGTGAAACACCAAAGCAATATGAAAACTGTTAAATCTCCTCTTCTTCTTCCGTCTTTGTTCGGCAAACAACAAAATTGTGCATCACAGCCAACATCTGCTGGAGTCACAGCTACATCATTCTGCTGAGTCTCAGCTGGTCGAATCTCTCTTCTGTCCCCTCCTGCTCTCTGCGGTCACCTATAAAGTTTTTGCTATTTACATATATATTTCTGTCTCTGTCATCAGACAGCTGAACAATCCTGTAAAAATGTTATGTGATCATATGTGCCATCTGTGTGTGTGTGTGTGTATGTGCGCAGGTGTGTGCATGCATGTGTTTTTGGGGCCAGAGGTATTAAATCCACACAGGAACTATATCATGCTGCTAAGTTAAGAACCTCTGAAACAAACACACACACACACACACAGAACTCAGCAGGGGCCTCTTTTAATAAAGGTAACCTCCAGGTTTTGGCACAAGGGCAGAGGTGAGGGGTCAAACCTTGGGGAAGTCCAAAAGCAAGACCGATTTCAGAGAAAAGGACGAGAGAGAGAGAGAGAGAGAAAAGAGGATGACAAGGGAGTGGTCGACGGAGGGAAAGCCAGAGAAGGACATAGGGAGAAAGAGAGGGAAAGTGGTGGGTGGGACTGGGATGTCTACTAAACGATTTAACTAAAGATGAAATTTAATCAGTTGCCTTGGCGCCAAACTGAGGAAGAAAATCCACTCCTAAGTCCCTAAGAAGTCAATTTCCTAGTCGGGGTAAAAACCTGCTGTTCACTCTCTCTCCATTTCTCTCTCTCTCTCTCTCTCTCTCTCTGGTGGTCTTAGTGATGAATAGGGTTTAGAGTGGCCTCCTGCACTCCCTTAAGAGCCACACACTAACCCAAACTGCCAATCACATGTTTGTGCATGTGTGCGTGCGTGTATGTGTGCTGTTTCTTTTCGTACATCAAAGGGACAGAGGGACGTGAAAAATCAATTTCCAATCATCGCAGTGCATCACAAGATAAATGTAAATGTTAAGCACGCGCACACACACTTACAGTACATACTGTACTTGTGCAGTACTCTCTCATGTACCAATCATATACTTTAAACCACTTCCATCTTACGGTGTTTACCGTAGCTGCATTACTATAGTTGCGGCAGAGAAGTGAGCTGTACATTCCCAAGAGAACATGTTAAGTGAGAGTGTAAACACACTCTGGCCAACATTAGTTGACCGTGTGCTGTCGTGTACAGTGACGTCTGTGTGCAGCTTAAAACACAGACAAAGCGTCAAACTGTCAATTCCTCACATGTGACACATTAACAGGTTTTTACTAATATCTACATCTGAAATACAGATGAAGTGGATGCAGACTGTAATACTCTGCTGTCTGTGTGTGTGCATGTGGGGTTAAGGAGCACTTTCAGAGTGTTTATTTGGTTTTAGAGTTCCAGCGGTTAAAAGAGCACGGCTGTTTTCCAAATCCCCCTGGTCTTATAAAAACAGTATCAGGATACACTCTATTTGATTCAGACCAGCCGCTGTGTGTGTGTGTGTGTGTGCACGCGCGCGCGTGTGTGTGCATGAGGAAAAGCACACATGTTTGTTTTGTGTAAAACAGCAAAGGTGAAGGCTCTTTTTCATCAACCTCTGTTTGTAAAGTCTTATTGCAGGATCATGGTGATTTATCTCGGCATCAGGGACCATCAAATCATGATGAGAACTGGCCGTTTGTGTGTGTGTGTGTGTACAGGTGCACATGTATGTGTTCATGTGTCCAACTGAAATGAAATGAGTAATTCACAATTTATTTATTTATGCATGAGTTACATTTTAAATGTAATTGTAAGCAACACTGCATCTTCCATAGCATAGACCCATATTTTGTCTCAATTTGTCTTGCTATAGGAAACAAACTTCCACAGTAGAAAAGTACAGTGGCTTATGTAATTTTTGTCTGATAGCTAGTTTGCTAGGCAGCTGCAGCAGTTTGAACCTCTTAAACATTTACCTGCAGATGTCATGATCAGTGGGGGTAGATACAGAACGGAGAGGTCCTTTTTCCTCCAGCAACACTGCTAACATCTATTCCTTTGCTAATAAGCTTGTTTGTTTACATTGTGTCTTTGAGCTCCTGCTGTCTCAGCTGTCAATCACCAGCCTGCCGTCCCACAGGTTTGGAGGCTAAACAGAAAGTCACTTTTACCATTGATTGCAAAAAGGCACTAGTGTTGTCATTGGAGTTGGACATCAAGGCTGCAAAAGATAATGCTCAAGAGCAAGGATGCAACCACCCAAGGGTCTCTGTTCTTTAAACATCCTCTCTGTCATTTTTCTTTATTCTTGGTGACAAATCATCACCCCAGATGTGGGTATAGAAGCAGCAAGTGGGTGATACCTGCAGCACTGATTATACGATCACACCCGCAGGAATGTGAGGAATGCAGTTGGGCGTTAGCTGTTAGCCAATTACCGCTGTGGAGCTCACGGTGCAACAGTCAGGGTCGAGAGCTGGATGACCTTTCAGTGGTGAAAGGTCAAATAGTCTGTCTGGAATTTGGGTCTGTATTGGCTGCGGGCGACACGCGCACACGTTGTCAAGTGTCCTGTTTCCAGTGATGCTGAGATGTTTCTCTAATGTGATGATATAGCTTTGCGTGTGTGTGTTCTTCATTAAGTTGCTATACCAACCAGTGATAGCATGTATTCCACTTGACTGGATGCCGTACATTTAGTAAAACACCTGTTCGTGCGCTTGAGTGTATTTATGTATTCGGCTGAGCAATGAGTGTGTCTCACTGACTACAGTAAATTTAGTGTGTTTTTTTTTTTTTTGCTCCGGCTTAGTTGAAGTGGCTGAAAATTAAATCTTTGTAAACCCCAGCGGTCATACTCACTCACACATTCATCAGTCACTCCTTAAAAGCAGAGAAAGAGGGGGGGGGGGGATGAGAGGAGGAACAGAAAGCTCTGAGGGAAGCAGAGGTCACTAGTGCCCCCTACAGGTTGTTTAAGCATTTATAGCGTCTTATTCCTGAGTTGGATGGATGGTTCAAAGCAGACAATTGAATTGCATCTGGCTCTCTAGATACGTGGACACTTGTCAGAGGTAGTGTTTTTGTGTCACTGAGAGATGAGTGGAGACAGATGATTATATTTGGCGAAAGGAGTGCTCTGTGTGCATGGAACTCAATTTTGCAGATGATCTGTCTGGCTCTGAAGTTCCCCTGCTGCATTTTAGTGATTACATCAAGTACTTGTGCTGCAAAGCAAGTGGCTCTGTGACAGCTTGACTTAATCTCTGCCACCTTATTTCTCTTTCTCTTTTCTTCTCTACCTCTCTCTCTCTCTCTGCTCAGTGATCTCAGCGAGAACCAGATTCAGGGGGTTCCAAGGAAAGCCTTCAGGGGAGCCGTGGAGATCAAGAACCTGTAAGTAGCACTTTGGCAATACTTTCTGCGTACGTAAGTATGTGGCATGTCTGCGTGCGTTTGTGTGTATATGCGTGCATCTGCCACTTGCTTTGCAAATGTGCACAACCCCCCATGTGTCTGTGCATCAATATTTCACTGTGTTAAATGTCATGTGCCTGCTGCTTGCTGCACTGACCGGCACCTGCTCGTTAGCAGCTGTATGTGTGAGTGTGTGAGTGCACTATGGATGTCGCTGGCATTTCTGTTGTTTTTCCTCTCTTTGTTTTGCCTCAGTCATAATTATGATGATTGAAGATAATTGCTGGTCATTTCGCAGGTAAACTAATTGTCCAGTGGAGCATCTTGAAATATGGACTTGACCATTTCGCTGCATCCTGAGTTTTTTGTTTTCCACATCAGATCATTTTTTTTAAATGCCTTGCAAATATTGTAAAAGGGCAGTGTGTGTGTGTGTCCGGGTGTGTGCGTGTGTGTGGATTAGCATGCGGGTGACAGCACAGCACATGATTTACTGTCCTTACGTCTTAATTAAATTGTTTCAGCAAAGCGATTCTGGGAAAAAAAGGGAGAGAGGGAGAGCGAGAGGAGGGAAGGAGGTAAAGAGCAGTGCATACAAATTAGACGTCAGATAGACGAGAGCAGGAAACGGGAATGGATACAGAGATAAATGCGTTGAGAAATACATCTACAAGGAACAATGAGCTCAGGAGACAGAACTACAGCAAAAGAGAAAGGAAGTGAGTGCGAGGGAGACAGTGAGAGGTTGTTGATGAGTTGGCTGGGGGGGAGTTGATGCATTTTCTTCTGTAGCTGGCTGTCTGGCTTGAATTTCACCTGAAGATATACTGTAAGACACTTTCACATCTTACAACAGCCTCTTTCTTTCTTTCTTTCTTTCATTCTTTCTCGCTTTCTTTCTTTCTTTCTTTCTTTCTTCCTTTCTTTCTTTCTTGTGTGTGCAGCCAGTTGGACTACAACCACATCAGTTGTATTGAAGATGGAGCTTTCCGAGCGTTACGTGACCTGGAAGTGCTGTGAGTACTTGTTTATTCGGTCAGCCTGCTAACAACGGCAGAGCATCGGTGAATGATGAACACTAACAGCGGTAGGATATGGAACAGCTAATATCCTTGTTGACCTTTAAAAGACTGCATTGCCTGTGCAGCTCCTGAGAAAGGACCGTTTCATATATATTCAGAAATGACACTTTATCGTCTTGTGATGAATTTAGTCTCCACATCACTAGCGCCACTGTACAGACCCCTTGTTGGTCCTAAAGTCAGTGTGACTGAGAAGCTTGTTGCTGTTGTCAATGACAGATAATTTCATCGTATTGTGAGGCAGAGGCAGATTGCTTTGATTTCAAAGTTCACTGACACCTACATTTGTGATTCTCCCCAAGAGATGTCACTGAATTGTCTAAGCAATGCTATTTTTATGGTATATGTCCTAAATTATAGTCAAGTGCTTTTGCTGAAATGCTTATTTTGTTAGGTTACCATGAAAACACCATTGTGCCAGTTTTCAGTGTCATTTCTGCCAAGATATAACATTTTTGCTGTGTCTAAACAATTCAACAGGGAATGAAGACATTGTGTTTTATGTTTTAAAAATATAATTTAATAAGACGTGAGTTAAGGGAAGGATTTACCTCTCAACAGAGTTTAAAAAGACGCTGATTACATGACACTCAGTCCTCCATCCCAAACTCTGCTGACTATAAGTCACTTCTCTGTGTCTGTGTACAACGACCCATGTGGTTGCAGACGAGGCCAGTGAATCTATAAGGTGTTATGTTGTCGACTCTTCTCTCTCCTCAGCACCCTCAACAACAACAACATCAGCCGACTGTCTGTGGCCAGTTTCAACCACATGCCGAAGCTCAGGACCTTGTAAGTGGCACCGCTGAGCATTTGGTAAACATTACTGCCCCGAGGGCAAGGATTCCACTCATCCATGCCCGTTAGTGCAATTGATTGATTGATCTGTACTTGCTCCTCTCCCTCCTCCTCCCACCCTGCTCCTGTGTCCCCCCATTATTTCATCGCTCACTCCCACCCACCTGTTCTCACCACTTGTCTACCCCCCTTTCCTGTTATTGCCACTTACTCCCCATCCCCTCTTCTCCCTCCTCCTCCTCCTCCTCTTCTCCTCCCTCCCACCTCCTCTCTCCCCCAGTCGCCTGCACTCCAACAACCTGCAGTGTGACTGCAACGTGGCCTGGCTGTCAGAGTGGCTGCGACAGCGTCCCCGTCTGGGTCTTTACACGCAATGCATGGCCCCGCCGCACTTGAGGGGGCACAACGTTGCTGAGGTGCAGAAGAAGGAGTTTGTCTGCACAGGTAGGCTGAGTTAACATATTTGCATTGTTGTCTATTCTGTGACTTATCTGCTTGCTGTTTCACATCTTTTGCTTGGTCTCGTTTCCTTCTTCTTGCTGTCTTTTCCTCTTGCATTTCAAGATGTGGATGAAGGCAAGTGTTCATCTTCCATTGCACAGCTTGGCTTTAAACCCATGCACGGCACTTACTGAATTATATACTGATCAGATTTTCTGCACAGCACTTTATATGAAACAGCACAAGATTAAAAATAATACTGTAGATAGACAAGGTCACTACCACATTTAGGGACAGTATCTCTCTCTCACCTGCACACTGCTGCTACTGCTGCTGCTGTTTCACACTTTGATTTTCTTCACTGATTTCTGTCAGCTTCATTATCCTTCGCCTTTGGGATTCACACTAAGCATAACTATTATCCATGGATAATATTGGCCCTCTGTCTTTGTGTAGGTCACCAGTCGTCATCATCTTCCTCCTGCAGTGTGTTACAGTGCCCAGAGTCCTGCACTTGCAGTAACAACATCGTAGACTGCAGAGGGAAGGGACTGACAGAAATACCCACCAACCTGCCTGAAACCATTACTGAGATGTAAGGCACACATCACACATGCACACAAACTCGCGCATCCCTGCTCGCTGCAGTGATTTTTCTCTTTCTCTTTCACTGTGCTTCCCTCCATTTTCCTTTTTTTTTTGTCTTCCCACCTTTCTGTTTCACTACTTCTCTTTCTCTCTGTGCAGTGGAATAAAACCACACATCTGTGAAATGAGAAAGCCTGGTCATGCAGCGCTTCCCTGCTTAACAAAATAATGAAGGGATGACAAAGGAAGAATTGAAAGATTAATCTGAAGGACAAGACAGATCATATCTCTATCTAAAGATGGGTATCAAGAAAAGAGGAAAGATTAGAGCTAGCAGACAAAGATGAGACTTGAGACTTGAAGTTGACTTAAGTCACAAAATTGAGGACCCAAGATGTGACTTGGACTGGACTGCTCTGAGATTTGACTTACATGCGTCTTGACTTGAGAGCAAAAAGTTCTCAAGTTCTGGCCTGGATAAATAATAACAGCGCTAGGCAGGCCTTGCATAGCCACATATCTTGAATATTGAATTACTAATTCTACCCGTTGAAAGCAATTAGTGTCAGCTATGTAATAAAAAGTGCTTAGCTAAACTTTGATTGGACAATGTTGAAATGCTATGCTGTTTTAATGGTAAGCATTCAGAGGCCTTTGCTTCAAACCACCAACCCTGCAACTAGTGGACTGATCTGAGACATCACTTGAGACCTGCTTTGACAAGACTTAAGACTTGACGAAGATTGATTTTAACTTGAATGAGTCAGTTGTACAGTTTTAAACTTGTTTTTTACAATTTTAATGCGGAATTGTGGCACTTTGCGCTGCATTTTGTGTATGAAATGAATAAAGTTAATTCATACATAGTAAAGAAAACACTGGAGTGGAGCTGAACAGAAGAGAACAGCAAATGAAAAACAAACTCATTTTAGGGAAATTTTTCACAATCGAATGGTTGGTTTGCAAATCATGTTCCACCGCCTTTCTTGTCACGGTGGCTGAACATGTGAGATGTTTAGAGAACTGTTGTTTGGCTCTGTTTTCTCTTTTGTTTGCCCCCTCCCACTCTCTTTGTCTCTCCTGGCCTGGCTTGATTTGTGCCTGACTGACGCAGAGTCAGACTGGCACTTAATGGAACACTGCCTAGATAGTTATTGGTGTGTGTGCTTGTTTATTTGCGTGCACGGCTGACTGTACACATGTTAAAGTTTTCCAAAGATCAGAGAAATGTGACAGACCTTGGCAATGGTCATCAAAGCAACTTATCTGGAAATGTTCCCCTTAGCCAGAGCCCCTGGGAATGAGCTGCAGATACAGATACAGCAGAGATAGCTCTGTGATAAGGGAATGTGAATGTCGCTCCTCAATGGTCTGTGTGTATGTTTGGTTCCAGACGACTGGAGCAGAACGCCATCAAGGTGATCCCAGCTGGGGCCTTTTCTCCTTATAAGAAGCTGCGCAGGATGTGAGTAGATGAGGCGATACATGTACTGTGCACCCTGTCAGCTATCCACAAAAACTTCTTTTTCTGTCCTGTTTGTTGCCTGTGTTGACCCCCATGTTTCACTTTTCATGTTTCTCTCTCCCTCACTGACTCTGTCTCTTGTTGCCTTTTCTTTCTTCACAGAGACTTGAGTAACAACCAGATATCAGAGTTAGCCTCGGACGCCTTCCAAGGTCTGCGCTCCCTCAACTCTCTGTGAGTACTGTGTGATGTGTTTGGATGCAGGTTACACAGCACATCACAATGCAACCCTTTGAATCTTAAATGATCCCTCATTGCACAGGAAGACTACGGCAAGCATGCTAGGTGCAAGTTGAACCAGGAAGTCGGTCTGTATGTTGCGATGGATCTTTACAGCACAATTACAGCATATGATTAATAACTGACTGTTTGCTAAAAATGCCGACCAAACTATAATAATTAAAGAAATCCAACTATAGCTTAGCAACTGTAAATAAGCACCAACATAAACTCCAAGCACTGCATGCCTTGTTAACTATTTATCTACAGTTGTAAGCTAGCATTACCTCCAAGGCCAAGAGTTACCATATTATGAGCTAACTACATTATTATGTGGGGTTACAGGTGAGTTGTGTTCAGGACTGACAGATACACTGTATGTGAGCACATATAACTCCAAACCATTACATCAGGCTTTAAAGTTTGGAAAAAGTTACCCAAAATGACTTTGTGTTGGGAAAAATAATGTTTGTTTGTGTTAAATACATTAGTGACAGTGAAGAACACATTGTGAACCAATTGAATGACCAAAAAATGCAGGATGTTCTAGAAGCAGATGTGTTATCTGTATGAAGAAACAGTCATTCATTAACAGCTGCTGCCATAAACATAAAGAGGAATGCGTATTACGAACACTTTGCCTATCTCAACAGTTTAAATAAAAACATTTAAAAAGAAGGGCAAAAATCTTGGTCAGATTTAATAAGTATAACATTGCCTTCTTCTCTGTTTCTCTAAGTTTGGCTAACCTGTGGGATTGTTCGAAAGACTGCTCATGATTCTTTCCCTGTTGGACTTTTTATCTTATTATTATGGTTAGAAATATTAAAATTTACAAAATGAAGGAAACTCTGAAAAAAATGTGCCCTTGTGTCAAACACCAAAGCAATCCAATACGAAACAAGAATGCCATTTTTATAAGATCTTGCACAAGAACGGGTTGTGCTGCTGGCTTCCTCTTCGGCCTGAACCTCAGGTCAGACCATCTGCTTTCCGTGGGAAGCTTTGGGGAGGAAGACAAGAAGCGACAGAGGAGCAGCAGAGGGAGTGAGGGATGTGGAGTTATTTCATAAAGGAGTTATATTAAGGCCTCATCTCTCCAATGTCAATAATTCATAAATGCTGAATTGCTGAATGGAGGCTTCTGCCACCTCATTGCACATTCACCACAGAGAGAATGGGACACACACATTCACGCTGACACACCACGTACAGTATGGCTTTCACATTAAGCTGCACTGTGTGTTCATTGTGTGTCAGGGTTTGGTTAGAGATGATGTAAATGAGGCATCGAGTCTGTCTTTATGTCTTTACGTGTGTGTGTGGGTGTGCGAAACAGTAGGTGCTAACATGTGTGTGTGAGACATAAATGAAACGTCCACTCCCCGCATCATGTGTTTCCCAACCTCAGGTCTCTCAGGGACAGCCACTCAGCACAATGAAAGAAAAGCCAATGTAAAACACATGTTTTTGTACATACACAGCTCAACTCAGCGTGGAGCATAAATATGACTGACGTGTGTGTGTGTGTGTGTGTGTGTGTGTGTGTGTGTGTGTGTGTGTGTGTGCGTGTGCGTCTAAGGTATTTGCTGGGCAAGGCAGTGGCAGTCTCAGCCTTGACCTGTTTGTTTATGTAATCTGATGTATTTATAAAAAGCTTTTCTCAGATAACAGTGCACATTGCTCACACTGTAGCCACAGCCAGATTTATGGAGGCATTTTTTTTTATTGTGACATTTAGATAAAAAGTTATAATTTACATCCTTTGTGTTAGCATGCAGCCAGGTGTTGGCATAAAGTCACAGCCAATGTTTTTAATTCTAGCATTTTATTGGTGTTTTAACTTGCAAACAAGAAAAGAGGGTTGTATCATTCTTAATTTAAATCTTATCATTTCAGGTCTTAATGATTTTCTCTGGGTGTTTCCATGTTAGCTTCAGTAAAGAGCCAAAGTCTCACCCCGTTGGTTTAATGCGGCATACACGGAAGGTTGGCAGTAAACTGTAAAAACCATCCGTTACTCTAATTTGGGAGCATTAAAGCCTTTTTACAAAATGGTTACACCCATAATTAGGCTTTTAATCACACCAGATAAATAGCCTAAATTTGCTATTTTTTGTTGTCTTACATATTTGGAGCAAATACATATTTAGAACAATGAGTGTAAATATCAGATTTTAATTAGACGTGACTTTTCAGCCATTTTGTCACAGATTTGTACATACTGTAGGTGTCAGATTACCCGTACTGTATCAGTGACTCAGAATTACATTCTCTACTGCTATAAAAATAATAATAATAATAAATAATACTATTTTTCTCCACAGACTGCTTGTAATTTAGTTCAGTTACAATTTGACATGAACGCAGCGGTCACTGGCACACTGGCAAATATTAGTTGGAGCTGCATTATTTGCAACACTAACAAAATATTAATTTTATGTTTGATAAAAGCTGCTCAAATTTTCATCAGAAACAGATGCTAGGGGAACAAAAGGTAGTGAGAATTTGGCTCTCTTTACAATATGTGTTGAGTGTTAACATTAATAGTATTACTTGATAATATGTGTGCTCTTATACATAACTTATGAAAGTAGTGTGTGTGCTTCACAGGGTTCTATATGGGAACAAAATCACAGAGATTTCCAAGGGACTGTTGGAGGGATTGTTTTCTCTGCAGCTGTTGTGAGTACACACACACACACACACACAGAGAGTTGTAGCTGCAGCTATGAGCTCACATCCACATCTCATTGATATTCTGCTGAAAAGTGCTTACCTAAAACATTGTCATCAGAGTGGAGACATTATGATTGAAAGCCATCATCACTGACCTGTAACGTTTGAAGCACTCGTCGAAGAATGATAACAGGATAAGCCTTCATCCCCCATCTCTCTCTCCTTTATTCTGTCGCTTCTTTCTTTCAGGTTACTGAATGCTAATAAGATAGCGTGTCTGCGCGTGGATGCATTTCAGGACCTCCACAACCTCAATCTGCTCTCACTATATGACAACAAGCTCCAGACCATCGCCAAGGGGACCTTCTCGTCGCTAAGAGCCATACAAACACTGTGCGTACACACACACACACACACACACACACAGATAGCTCAGTGTACACGCAGACCAGACTTGAATAAGGGTGTGTGAAACTTTGAGCAGAAGCTGACAATCATCATAACTGATCAGCTGCGGGTGTAAACAACTCAATTATATTTTCAGAATAGCGCTGAAGAAAGTCCAAAGACAAACATTTAAATATTGTTAGAAAAACAAGTGTTGTTTATGTATCTTGGATTTTTTTTGGGACCGTTTGTGGTTTGTTCTTCCCACTTATAATAACTACTAACTTTTAAATGCACCATTTTACCATTTCTATCATAGAAAAGGTACATACACTATACTAAATTCAGCAAAATAATCTCAATAAATCTCAATAGACTTTCATCTGACTGAAAAATGTTGTTCTAGCACTTAGAAGGCTCCCCTGGGTGGATACTTATTGCTTTGTCTCTCTGCTATTTCCTCAATACAGCAAGAGGCACCATTTTTATACATTGAAAATAAAACACAGACTATCTCCTATAATACATAGCACATCACTTCTATTCGAGTATTTTATTCGAGGGTGGACCTTACCTTCAATAATTTACATTTTACCCTTTAATGGCCCTGCCTTCATGAAACATAAATCAGTTTCATGTTAGATTGATGGACACTGTCAATTTATGTCATAAAATTATAAGAGTTTTGTCAGACTAATGGGTTACAATCCTGCAAAATACAAAGTTGCCTGAACATGGGTTTCTCAAAACATACAGCACCCGCATTGTGTGGCTGGTTATGCATGATCACGTGTTTTGATTGAGAAGAATAATGGATGTTGGCAGTGCATCCACCAAGGCTGTTACTTTATATATCAGCCCACCTCGGAGTTTATTCAAATCACTGTTCAATTTCCATCCTCATTTGCGTCAAATTACAATTTTTACTTTGCTGTTCAGACCCGAGTCACCTGGAAGCCCACCAGGCCATGCTTGCCAACACTGTTTACAATATGGACACTTTTCATAAGATAATACAGGAGGCTGTGTTTGAATTGTCCTCCTTTTTAATGGATAATGGATTTTTCTTTTGGTTCCTATATTTATTGTCAACTTAATATATGATTAGGTTAGTTTCACCTTTGCAATGCCTGTAAAGTGTAAGTATTGTTGCCATGGTTACCTGCAGCTTAATACACCCTTGGTATCAGAACTACATTTAAACTACTGATTAAAACTATTTTGAGGTGTGCCTTTTTCCATTTTTTGTTTAGACTTTATCAAAGATAAATTCAAGTGTACATAATAGACATACATAAACATGTAAACGTAGAATTGTTTAGAGTTTTGACTTGTTATTTTGGATTCTGGTATTTATCACTAGTGTTAAAATCATTTTTGAAAAACAAATATACAGCAGTTTGCTTGCTGACCACTTACTTTTCTGAATAAAATATAATCCTAGTAGGCTGAAGAGATTGACAATAAAACATATGCCATTGCTTGTAGTGTCACGAAGTAGAAGAGAGTGTCGTTTTTCTTTACATCCACAGATTGTTTCTACAGGACATCTTGTAAATGAGTCCAAACTTATATGACATAATGACAATTATTCAAATAAATGCACGAGGTGTCCTGACACATGATTATATTTATTATTATTTTATTGTTATGTCTGTGGGCATATCCACCCTCAAGAAACATGTTCACAACTATATATTGATCTGACAGCTTACTTGTGTGTGTGTGTGTGTGTGTGTGTGTGTGTGTGTGTTTTTGTGTGCTCCATGTGTCCATGTCTGTGTGTGGGTGTTTCAGTCACTTAGCCCAAAACCCGTTTATCTGTGACTGCCATCTGAAGTGGCTGGCAGACTACCTGCAGGACAATCCCATCGAGACAAGTGGTGCGCGCTGCACCAGCCCTCGGCGGCTCGCCAACAAACGAATCGGACAAATCAAGAGCAAGAAGTTCCGCTGCTCAGGTATAAACACATGCTGTATTGCAAACACATTGAACATATTCTGTTACTGATCATTCACACATGTACAGACTCCTACACATGATACCCAAAATTGATACACAGTTCACTATGTTGTATTCCCATTCTGTGTCTTCCTGCTGGGATTTTCCGTCAGCCTCGCTTTACTAACCTCAACTCCCTGTTTGCAGCATTTTCATGCATCTCTCTCTCTCTCATTTGACCACACACAGACACAGACACACACACACACACAGCCAGAGAGTACTCTCTTCTAGTATAGCTTTTTGGTCTTTTGTTGTTTTTCACTTCCACTCTCTCTTTCTCTGTTTCTCCATTAGCTAGAGAACAGTATTTCATCCCAGGTATTGTTCATTGAGCATGTGTGTGTGTGTGTTTGTGTGTGTAAGACACTGTTTGGTACATCACTGCGGATGCTGCACACTCACACACTCTCGACACTTGAGTTACTTGCCTTGACTTACACCTTTTGAATGCCTAGCCATTTTCATTAATTACACCATAATGCACAATGTCCAACCAGGCACCAAATAATCACACTCTTGTCCTTGCACTGGGTTTTCGATGGTAACCGTAACCTTGACAATAGAGGGAGAAAACATTTGGATGAATAAGCTCAGGCTGCTGTCAGCTGCGCACTGCATGTGAGACTCTGTATAAATGAAAGTATATTGGGACAGTGATCAGGAGACTATATTTAATACTAGTCTTCCTCGCTTCTTAGCACGTCTAATGATAGCTAATGTATGAGCGTGTGTCCGCGAGCATCTGTGTCTGTTTCGCCCACTGTAGAACATCAAAAGGTCACACAGTTACCATGCTCAGAGGGGCGCTGGGAAATATGTAAATCAGACATGCATATGAGATCAGTAGCAGGGCTAAAGGCGGTCATTACCACAGCAGCACACAGATGAGGCATGGTGTGTGTTGGATGAGAGAGAGTGTGTGTATGTGAATGTGTGTGTGTGCTCACTGCAGTCATTAACTCACCGGGGGGACAGAGGTTTCAAAGCCCAGATACCACATACGGGGCAAAGCTGAATAATTTAAGAACATTTGCGGTTGAAAAGTTGAATAAACATGTTTTATTCTGTGGTACAAACCTGGTATAGATCAATGCATCTAAAATCCTCAGTTTTATTTTGCATTATGTCCCCTATTTCACGGTGTATTATTTTGGATCCTATCTCATATTTCTGTTTTTTTTTCTGGGTGCTTTAATTCCAGTTTTATCCCTCCAGCCATTTTTTGTTAAGTCTAATACACAGAACAAAATAGTGTACATGCACTTGAGAGTGTTTAGAACTGGCTACATTTTATTGTTCATTGCGCTTTTATCAGGTGCTTCTTGTCATCTCGCGATCCCACAAAAACAAGTTTGAATTAGTCGTGCTTCAGGGATGTGTGTTGGATGAAAGCTCCCAACCAAATGTCATGTTATGCCAGCACGATTCTCACTATTCACGAGCCATTATCCCTGTAAACGAATCACGGCCACGAAAAGATTACACCATTTCTCAGTTTTTCATCAGCCTTTTCCCTCCTGTTCAAATAAACCAGTGAAATCCCTTCTTCTTTCTCTTACTGCCTCTCTCACACACTCAGGAGTACACCATGTCGGCTGTAAGTAACACACACAATCACACACACGTCTGTGTGTCAAATCCGAACCCCTCTCCTCTCGTTCCCCTGAGCCGGTCTGACCTTTGACCTCTACCACCATGACCTTTGATCTCCCCCCCCACCCCCCCGGGACTCCTCTTGTCTGTTTACGAACAACAACAACAATCAGAAGATTCAAAAAGATTTACATTTTATTAAACAAAGGTTCATTTATTTTTTGGCTTCATGCTTTTGTGTGTCAATGGGTGTTCGTGTGTGCGTGTCCATGTTATACGTGTGTGTGTGTGTGTGTGTGTGTGTGTGTCCATGTTATGTGTGTGTGTGTTCCTAGAAGTCAGGGCTTCTCTTGCCTTCAGTGCTGCTGTAACTCTCCTCCCACTCCTCTAACTGCTGCTCTGTTCCTGCTCTCGTGTGTCTGTGAGTTTAGATGTCTTTAGATGTCTCTCCTTCTCTTCCCTACTTCCCCTTTCTTTTCTTCTCTGTACTTTCCACCCTGTCTGATCTAGTCCTCCTCCTCTTCTTCCCCTCCTCCTTATTATTGCTCCCATTCGCTCTTGATACATTTCCCCAAGCCAGATGGCTCAGTCTTTCACCTCTCCTCTCCTCTCCTCTCCTCTCATCTCCTCCTTCTTCTCCTCCCCAACCCCCTGATCCTACCCCTCTCCTCTCATTTTCTTCTTCTTTTCTTCTCTTCTCCCTTTCCCACTCATCCTCCTCCACCTCATCCGCTCCCCCCTTTCCTACTTCTCTCCCCTACTTCTCATACTCTCTTCCTTCTCTTCCTCCTCTTCTCCCTCTTCTCCCTCTGTCCTTCCCACCCCTGTGTTCCAGCGGAGGAGCAGTCAGCAGGTTGTTCCTTTGTGCTTGATCTAACCATGTGGCTGCCAGGTTCATATAGTGGAACATGGTTCTGTCAAGCACCATGGAACGGCCCTGCAAAACCCTACAGCATGGCCAAGACGCAAGAGACAGCAATCTCCTGTCACCCCCACCCCCCAGCAACCTCTGTGTGTGTGTGTGTGTGTGTGTGTGTGTGTGTGCGCATGTGTGTGTGTGTGTGTGTGTGTGTGCGTGTGCATGTGAGAGATACAGCCTTTGTGTCTGTACAGTACGATAGATGATTGCCTGGGTGTGTGTAAGCATTTTGCTGCTATGATCTAATTTTTGATGCTGTTTTGTTTGTGCTGTGGTTTCTAACACTAACAGTTGCTTTGTAGTCTGACAGGACTGAAAAACTCCAACATGTTTTGATCTCGACAGTGTGTGTGTGTGTGTGTCTTGTGAACTTGGCTCCTTTGAGGCAGTGATACACATGCAGCATTTTGAAGTCATGCAGCATTTTGAAGTAATGCTCGTGGGGGGGAATGTTGCATACAATCACAATCTGCAATGCTTTTCAAACATGTTTGGTTCATTTTGACAATCTCAAACAAAAGCAGCACAGCCCCTCTGCACTATGTCAAAATGCCATCCATTGTATCACGGCCTTGACTTTGGCCATCCGCTGTGTTTTTGTTGGAACCGGTGCCAGTAAACGCTGGGGATCAACTCTCGCATGACGAGGGCATTCGGTGACGTTATGCTTGTGATTGTGACCAGGTACCGAGGATTACCGCAGTAAGCTAGGAGGGGACTGCTTTGCCGACTTGGCCTGTCCCGAGAAGTGCCGTTGTGAGGGCACCACAGTTGACTGCTCCAACCAGAAACTCACCAAAATACCAGATCACATCCCCCAGTACACAGCTGAACTGTGAGTCACACTGTATTTACAGCATGTGTGGTATAGAGGAAACCTTGCTTCAACCTTCATCTCCTCCTCCTCCTCCTCCTCCTCCTCATTTATCACGGTCTCTTCTGTTGTTGTCTCTCTGTGTCTCTGACCACCTCTTCTCGCCCCTGTTCCTAGGCGTCTGAACAACAATGAATTCACTGTGCTCGAGGCGACGGGGATCTTCAAAAAGTTGCCTCAGCTGAGGAAGATGTGAGTCAGACATGTTGTAAACATAATGGAGACAAAGCGTCACATGTGGTTGTCAGGAAGTCATACTCAGGTCACATAGAGGAAAAAAAAACATGTATTTCTACTCCTCATTCTATCTTTGCACAATTCCCTCTTGCTGAATTTGTCCGCCTCTCTCTACATCTTTCTTCACTCTTTTCTCTCTCTTTTCATTCTTACTGCCTTCTTACCTTCTTTGCTCCTGCTTTCCACTCTTTGCAGTAACCTGAGCAACAACCGTATCACTGACATCGAGGAGGGGACATTTGAAGGAGCCTCAGGGGTCAATGAGCTGATTCTGACCTCCAACAAACTGGAGAACATACACCACCGCATGCTGAAGGGACTCAGTGGCCTCCGCACACTGTAGGTACACACACACACACAGTTACATAAATACATATGTAATTCACATTATCATATCAAGTATGTGTGCAATATTCAAATATTCTCTCACATACTGTGACACAAACATTGAAAACATGTGAGCATGCATAATTTATATTTAAACAGATTTATATTTTCATAAATATATCTAATTTTATTGTTTTCTTCCTGTAAATTACATAGTACTTTTTATCTTTTGTGCCTGTGCCCGTGTGCGCACGTGTGTGTGTGTGTGTGTGAGCAGTATGCTGAGGAGTAACCGTATTAGCTGTGTGAGTAACAGCAGCTTTGTGGGGTTGAGCTCAGTGCGTCTCCTGTCGCTGTACGACAACCAGATCACCTCCATGAACCCCGGAGCCTTCGACACGCTGCACTCCCTGTCCACGCTGTGAGTACACACACAAATGTAAATGTACAAAAGCGAGCACACAAAAACCAACCGTCAGCACTTCCCTCTCCTCTCTTTGTCCTCCAGAAACCTCCTGGCCAATCCCTTCAACTGTAACTGTCACCTGGCTTGGCTCGGTGATTGGCTGAGAAGAAAACGCATCGTCACTGGCAACCCTCGCTGCCAGAGTCCTTATTTCTTGAAGGAGATCCCCATCCAGGATGTAGCTGTCCAGGACTTTGCCTGTGAAGATGGTGAGATGGGGCAGATTCACACTTTACACATGATGCTCTGTAACATCTGACATTTTTTGTTTTATATTTATTATTACCCCTTTTTCCATCATCCTTCCTCTCCTCTCCACCACTCTGTCCATCTAAACATCTCTGTCAGGCAATGATGAGAACAGCTGCTCTCCAGTGCTGAGGTGTCCAGCAGAGTGTTCCTGCCTGGACACCGTGGTGCGCTGCAGCAACAAGGGCCTCACAACGCTGCCCAAAGGCCTGCCCAAAGAGACCACCGAGCTGTGAGTCAGAGACCCACACATCACGTAGTACAGTCTAACTGGTTTATTGATTTAACATGACTGCCTTACTGAACCTAACACATCTTGTCATTGTCCCGTGACAAACATTTCTCCAAAGCATTTCATGAGTTAGCAAAAACAAGTCTGTTTTCAGCTTCGTGATCATTCATTTTTCAGAAAATCCAATGGGTTTTAATGGTTTGTAAGTATGAGGATTTCCTCATGCCATAAACAAAAAGTTAGTAATTAGATCATTAGAAGTGTTTAAAATCACCAAACCAAGCCACATTTTTTTCACAGTTTTTTGAAAGGATTTCTGGAGCATTTTTAACTTCCATTACTCATCCGTTTCATTTAACAGATTTGAGTCCAATTTAACAAATTAAGAAATTCACAGTGGCCCTGAGAGATACAGTACCATCAACACTTGTTTTTTGTGGGGTTTTTTGTCCAAATTCTTTTTTTCCCTCTGGCGATGTTAGTAAAGTGTAATCTCTAGAGGAAGCAATACAAATCGCACAGTAATTATTGTAAATCTATCATGACCAATAAATAGTTTTTTATATGAATATAAAACATATGCGGTAAATATTTGTGTTTGTTGAATGTGTGATATTACTCAGCCTGATGAAGAAAAGTAGTTAACCTGCTGTCCTGTCAGCACATTAGGATGGTTCAGCCAGGACAGTGAAGCCGTAATGGAGGTCGGAGTTGGTGTGGATTGTAAAGTTGCCTCAAAAAACTTTTAACTTCTTATATTTCACATTTGAATCAATCTTTTAACTTACTGAAGCTGTACTTGGTCAGAAAACCCCACGCATTTCTGCACGGGCTCATAGAGACACAGGTACATATACTGAAGGCTCCAGGAGGATTTTGTTCCAGAAACTCATCTCAGCACACACACACACACACACACACAATCCCTGATGATCAGAGAATTATATATTAAACATCCGACAGCATGCGTGGTGGTATTTTCCATCATTTCACTATTTCTCCTGTGGGGAATGTGCTTTTTTCAATATTAACAAAGGCTTAATTAATATGCTGGATTAATAGCACATTGTCACACAGTGATAGGATCTCAGTGCATTTGTGTGTGTGTGTGTGTGTGTGTGTGTGAGAGAGAAAGAGAGGTTGGGGGGCTTTATATTAGAATGCCTGTGGGGATATTAAACTCCAGTGTTTATTATGGCTGTAGCAGTAATGACTGCTCACACTGCTGGAGATGAGAAATTTCCCACATGGATAAATAACTTCATTTTGTCCCTTATCATTTTCTCTCCCTCTCTCTCTTTCACAATTCTCCTTACATGTCTCATATTTGTTTTTTTGCCCTTCTCTTTTGTTTCCAAACCTCCTCTCTCTCTGTCTCTCTCTCTCTCTCTGTCTGTCTCTCCTTCTGTCTGTCTCTCTCTCTCTCTGTCTGTCTCTCCCTCTGTCTGTCTCTCTCTCTCTCTCTCTGTCTGTCTCTCCCTCTGTCTGTCTCTCTCTCTCTCTGTCTGTCTCTCAGGTATCTGGATGGTAACCACTTCACTCAGGTTCCTGTGGAGCTCTCCAATTACAAACACTTGACACTCATGTTAGTATGAGATATAAGTATTTTCTATATTTTGTCTGTGTGTGTGTGTGTGTGTGTGTGTGTGTGTGTGTGTGTGTGTGTGTGTGTGTGTGTGTGTGT